>KI422694.1:0-26735 GCA_000473375.1 Anopheles culicifacies | reverse complement strand
AACAATCCGAGATACCGCTCGCGGTCCAGCGCTGTCGTCTGCCAATCCGCATCAACGCCATCACTCCATCTCAGTTTGGGGCTACCACGCCTCCTCTGTCAGTGTGGACGGCTTAAAAGGACTTTATGGGCTGGGCGGGCGGTGTCATTCTCATGACGTGGCCAACCCACCGGAGCCTGGCGAGTCTAATTCAAACTCGTAGTTTGAAAAATCATTTCATATATTAATTGTTTATATCTTCATTGCGGTATCCTAGAGAATGATAAGGCAGTCCAATTGATCAGGTTCACCCTGCATCAGGAACGTTTAAGCGCCCCTCATTCTTGTTGCATGGCATGTTCTCAGAAAAAAGGGGTATGGAAGAACATAGGAGATTATTGTGTACGATCGTTCCTCAAGTATCCTTGAAGCCAACCTTGTAGCCATGGTTCACTGGTATTTCTGAAGATCGTGCGTTCATTTGAATGATATCTAAACTTGGGACAAATAATTTTGCATTCGGCACACATCTTCAGCACATAGAAGTAAAATCATTGGAAACGATTTGGATCGTTTTCTATGTTCTATGAGCCTCCTAGTTAAACTCAGTTCAAAGCAAAGGAAGATTTCTTGATATCCCGTTTTGATATCCCTAATGTTTCTTGATATCCTTCTTGATATGTTTCTTGATAATGTAATTTCTTGATATCCCTAATGTTCGGCGTTTCTAGAAACATACATATAGCTTACATCATGGAGTTCTTTGAACTTCTGTTTGAAGAAAGCACACGGTCTTGAGAATAGAAATAACTCCCACCTAGACAGTTGGCTACACCCAAGATAAGGTGCCCAATCGTAGTTTGGATAAGGAAATGTGTCCTCACTAGCATGAATTTAGTTCTAGAATAAGTAGGTTGGCTTTTAATTATAAGCAATTTAGCATCAGCCATCTTTATGAAAAAATGTCTACGTCGTATATGATTTTCTTTACTTCTAGAGCACATCATGAACCCGTTACTTCTTATTCTTCTTTGCTTAACGACCTATTTGGTAATTGAATTACTAGACTTAATGATACTACGAAGTATGTTATTCAGTCTTGATCTCGAAAGCCTGCTATTTCTAGGCTCCGTGACTTGAATGTACCCGTTACAGGACAGTCAGTCAGTACGGGGGAACGGCCTAAATAGGATTTGAACCTCGGTCCTGCCGGTTCAGAGACTGTCGCCGCTGACTCCGCAGCCATCAAGCTGCTACAAAACCACACATTACTAAACCACAAAATTTAAACACTGGTTCAAGTAATATAAGATATTTTGTAAACTAACATGACGCGGAAAATCAAATATAACTTTAAATTTCTTTTCAACCGATCATCTAGACATCACGACACTAGAGATTATGTGCTCCTTTGCAAAAGATTACGCACCATCAGTCTGCATATCTGTTGGGTTCATGTTTACGACAATCGCCACTAGGAGTGATAGTACGTCGCCAACAGCAGGGAATGTAAAGCTTCTATCAAACCGTGCGTGACAACAAAAGTGCACTGCTTTAGATTTCAATTAAGATTAAGCGCATCTGAGGCCACCGTCAATGTATTCGCGCAGTTCGCGCCCTTCCATCGATTCCCATCATGAGACGATCATCGTACGATCGTGGCGATCGTCCTTCTACACCATTGCATCCGTTCCTACGTGTGTGACAGATTTCGTGCACCGGGCGAGAAACCGTTTCCTTGGTGGTGGCGAATTGGTCGATCGTCGCAGTCCGTTCATGTCGATATGTCGATGCATTGACGTGCGGACCAGTCTCACGCGATCTCACACCGGTACGGTAGGGCGGTGTACCGCTTCGCTTAGCTAAACCGGATTAACCAGTCCGCCGGTCGAAGAATCATGCGTTGCAGCACACTCGGGAATCGGAATCTTCGGAGCGTTAACTGTTTTGCTATGAGACTAAATTAGGCGAGACTCAACACAAGCGCCTGTACGCAAAGGGTAGCTAGATAGGTAGAAAATAGATATTTATATAAAAGAGCATCCTGCAACTCCGGGAACAACTTTCAATCAGAATTAGGTTAACAATTTCAATTTCAAGACGAAGGAATGCATTTGGTGGCAAATGGTCGTTTTTTGTATTCTCTAATTACTCAATGATTGCTTTCCCACAGGCCTACGCATTCGGTGCGTTTGGTTTCTTTTTATTTGCAATATTTTCAATTACCGTACATCGGTATGAAATAATAGCTATGGAAACACGTACTCCATACTGTAGGCTTAAACAAAGCCTGCTGTTGATACGCCTAATGGAAGGAAAGGACAGGTTTCGGGAAAAGAATGTGCTGTGACGCTATGTCGTAGGCGAAATGCGGATCTAATTTTACTGCTTCAAGCGAGCAAGCCCGTTGCTCGTCTCACAGTATTGGATAGCAAATTTTCCACTTGACGGGCCCTTTTACATTGCCACCAAGCTCGCATGGTGGCGGATATCGTCTTGCCATAGCCAGTGTAATAAGGATCATGTTTGGTGGTGCCCGTGTGCATAATTTATGTTTCCGTACTTTCCGGCTTTTGTTGCTGCAGCGCGGTTAAACATATTTGCCCTGCCATTCTTCGGAAATGCATAATTAAAGATGCAATGGTTTGGGGCAGGCCTCCGGGTCCTCTGTCTTCCCACACAAGGCCGGTGTTGCTCAATGGGTTAGAGAACTTTCTTACCCACACTGGCCTACATCTGGCCTCATGCCCGGAGTGGCCATACAGCGGTGTCGAAGAAACACGTGCCACAACCTACTGCGGACCACCCACAGTTTGTCAGGAACGTGCGCCCACACTGCCTGGTACAGCGTGAGATGAAAGGCGTATTATTCATCGTGAGCTTAATTGTACCGCATGGTTTATGACGAAGAAAAACAGCTCACTCACAGTGTTTTAAGAGCAACTGATGAAACCATTGTAAGGTGTTTATGTGTGCGTTTGCTTGCACGGAATGCGAGAAGGTAGGCTGTTTGTTTAGCAAAAAAAAAAAGGGTACGAAGAGAATTTTCACTGTTCAAGCAAGTAGAATAATTCAAATCGTTTGGAGACAGCAATAACACTGATCAAGTACTATCCAGTACGAAGAAAACCTTTTTCTATTAGCAGAATGTTAAATACGGGAGGATATTGTTTAAAATCTAACAAAACTGAAAAGCCATATAAAGTTAACACACATAAATCCCCACTCAAAACATAAACCATTAACGGTACGAGCCATTCCAATCAAACTTTTTTTCCAAACTTGCAGAGCAGCTTTTGTGGAAAACCCATCAAGCACACCCCAAAACAACTCCTGCTCTAATAAAATGCTGTTTGGTGCTGGACCCGCACAAACATTCCAAAACTCCCAATCGATGGTATTGAGTGGTGGGAAAACTTTTTATTGTGAACTTTTAAGGCTTTTGAAATTCGAACCTGAAGGTTGTTTGCCTCATGGCAGAGAAGTGCATGGCGTCCTCTTTTCATATCGCCACAGGTTCGGATAGTGCGGGTAGTTGTGGGATTATTTTACGAATTCTTTTAAAAGAATTTTTGATGATATCTAATACTTATCACATACCGAACAGATCATGATGCTCAGCACAATCACACCTGCCTGACATGTTAAAGGGCAAATAAGACAAAAGGCAAATCCCTTTCATTTTTTTTTTTGCACGTAAAACAAAACAAAATTATCCTTTCTAAACATCATTCATCGCAACGGAACATCGCACTTAATCCTCTCAGCGAAGCAAAATGCTTATCTTGAATGTGTTATCACTTCACATCATAACCAACACCTGCAGCAACACTGTGCAGCACCACCAGTCCTCAGCCAAGCGCCATATTTGCACCAGTATAGTCACTAGCGAAAGGAACAGGATTTAACATCGGCAAGTGTGGAGCATCCTTTGCCAGGTATGTCTCACGACTGAAGAACCATCCCCCGTGCACGTTCGTATGTGTGGGTCTAATACATGCACACGGAGATTCCTACTGCAGAGATGTTTGCTACTGTTAAGAGCCTTTCATTTCATGTTGGCTGCTTTACAGGCGGTAATGTACACAAGATTTACGCAAAAAAAACAACAACATAAAACGGTACAAGAAAACGACAAACCATTTGCTCTTTTTGGCCCATTTCATGCTTCGCAACCATTACCCTTGATGCAAACATGAACGTGAAGTGATGAGTTCGTTCTTCTGTCGAGGCTTGCGATGGAAATGGCCATCGTTTTGATGTGTTTATAGACAGCTACAGCTGAGTGGCAAATTCATCGGCAATGAGTGTGCTGTAAAGTAAACAGAGTCAAAGCGTCTGCACAACGAGCGGGACACATTTAAGGGGCCATTATGCATACGACCGGCATGGCACTGCATTGCAACGCTCTTCACCGTAAAACAAATGTCACACGGCAAACCCATTCAATGGAAGTTTTGTTTGTGCATTTTTCGTTTGCAGCATTGCTGTATTGTACGGACGGTATTTCGGTGCTAATGAAGATGTCAATTCATCATATTATAATAAGTTTAAAATCCGGGTTTTGTCCTTAAAGCTTATCGTTAAGCTTGCGATAGCATCAGAAGTTCGGAAGAAGAAATACGCAAACACAAAAACCCTCTGCCGGCAATGTCCTGAAACAGCATGCGCTCGTTACCATCACAGCTCATCGCTTCTGAAGTAATTTCCTTCGAGCAGGGATATAACGAGTTTTGAAACGTTAACAGCACAAACAATCACAAATCCCATCAATTACCTGGAATCGAGAAGAGAAAAGAAAAACATCAGGATTAGTTTTTGAGGTTGGCTGGGTGCGGGAGGGTGTGGGGAAGGGGGATGCGGGTGTTCCCAGCCCGCTATCACGAGGTTGCCCATGTTAGATACAGTTCGTACATTTTTCTGCCGTGCCGCAGCAATCGTTTTCGGAAACCAAAATGGGGGCATGGAAAATGAAATGATCGTCCTACGGAATGAAGGGATTGGCATTTTTTCCAGCAATGTAAAGCTATGACATTTAAGCACAACAGAAACAGGCACACACAAATGTCTTTTGTCTTTCCGGATCAAATCTCGAAAGGATTCCTGCAATGATACAATCAGATTTAACCAGATTGATGCCTGTAATACTTTCGCTTCGACCAAACGGAAACGGCACAGTAAAGCGGTGGAATAAAATTTTAGGTGCTTTCATTTAGGCTTTCCCATTTATTTGCCAAAAATTCTGGAGAATCGTTTCTGGAGAATCGCGGAAAAGCTTAAAATTTCCAATGAAATGTTGTCCATTCCAGGAGCGTGGCTGCTGGATGGGACTGAAATAGGGGAAATAAAACCATTCATAACGATTCGCATATGGTGAGAAATGAAACCGTTATTTGTGTTGCCCAGGGTAGGTAGTATGAATTTTCACAAAACGTACCGCCGATAGACAACGGACCGGATCTGCTGGCACTGAATCGCAAAGTATCTAATGCAGAATGAAGAAGAAGAACAAAAAAAAATCGAAAATCAATTCCAAAATGATGTGCTGTACGTGCTCGATCGAATGAAAACAGCATTTTATTGGATTTCAGTGGGCCAATGCATTGAAATCTGTTGCCAGCATCGTTTCCATATTTCGGAACTAGTTTTTCGTCGCTGTTTCTAAGTTCCTTTTTTTAAACGAATGGAAATAAGCGAATTTGTGACAAGCGAATTAAATGGTAGTGAACGTGTTTATTCACAACACCAGGTGTGAGTTTCGACTGGTGGATGTCAAATATCAAACACTGTTATTATACTCTTGTTTCTTATAATTACACCAAATTGCAACGGTTTCATAAACCGCGGATACATACACGTTCAATCTGTTTCATTTAATGCTTAAATACTTCTGGTTCGTGGCTTGAAATTTTCAGGCTCAATTAAACAAATTACGAATTTCTGGAAGACTTATTGAGAAATGTTGTTTAAATGATAGTTCCAAATAGGTATGTTGAATATGACAATCGGTCAAAACATTTAATTTTGAGTGCAACAAGAATGGTTTTGGAAATTGAACTTTGAGCACAAATTTATGTTCAACAATTCAAATAATTGTCACAATTACATCAAACCCGATAGTATTTTACTTTTAAAAATTTAAAAACAAAAATTAAAATTAAAAAAACTACCATTAACCATTGATGTTTTCCTCAAATCCCGTCACTCAGACTGTTTCTCTCGGGGACCATGTTGTTCTACCTGATGGCCATAACAACCAGTGTTTAACATATGAAATATAATATATCTGGCTGTATTATTTGTGTAATTGTGAGTAGGATTCAGTTTTATGATTAATATAATCAATTAAAACGCTGCTCGATCGACCCTTTATTACTAAAGAAATGTGCGTTTGGTCAAAAAGTTTGAATTTCTGATGAAAATCAGTACCAAAATATTGCCACACATTGAGAAATTTAAAAAAGTAGTTCAGAATTCTAGCGTTGTTAGCTTATAATTAAGATGAATGTGTTAATTGAAATATTAACATCATTGTTATCATCTCTTAACGTTGAAAAAAACAGTATTTAAAATGTGATGGGCTCCGATAATGAATTAACAATACATTAATAATTATTTGCAGAACGAATATTTGCCAAGAAAATTGTGCTTATATTCGTTCACAATACAAACTGAAAAAAAACATTGCTGTTTGGAACTCCTCACAAATGGGTCTCATAAATTATCAATGCGCTAAAAAGGTCTCAAAACGTGATTCCCACAAAATCAATCGTGAGTGCTGAGCAATACCTTTATTTTTCACAATAGTGTTATGAGTTTATATTTTATTCGATCGTTAAGTGAAAATACTTACGCATTTAATATACTAGCTGTTTCCTGTTCCTTTTACTTTTCAAATTTAAAATATTGAACACCACCATCGGCAGCAACATCTGCTCTGCTTTTTATCGAGCACAACAACAAAAAAGACGAATAAATATTGACACAAGGATGAAAATGACGCCTTTCCAAACAGTCAGTCGTTATCAAGCGGCCCTCGTTCTACACAGATCTGCGTTCAATTTTTCGCCTGAATGGCTTTTCATGGCAGGCAAGGTTTTGGAAGCAAACAACGAAAAAATGATATGATAAAAACCACAACCGAACACGCATTGGAACACATTGTTGTTGTTGTGCCACCATCACAACCACCGCCATCAACCACGGTAGCCAACATAACATGTTCCTCTGAATACAAAAAAGGAGAGCCCTTTTCTTCTTTTCCCATTTTTTTTTTCTAATCATCACAAACATCAACCGTAAAACAGGTCGCGACAATGGAACCAATCTTCTCCCCCCTCATCGGGGGGACCCTGGAGACGTTTTGTTGACAAACCAACCTGAAATCTGTGTTCGAATGCGACACAGAAAATCGATCGGGTCTGACATTCATCACTTCATCGTTCCTTTCAAGACGAACTGTGCGCCGAAAGTGCCGACAAAATTCAATACCACCTTACCGCTTTGCCACCCCGTTGGGGCCATCGCATTGGAGAGCACTTTATTATATAGCAATCGACTAAAATTGTACCGGATGGGTTATTTCTGTTGGAATGAGTATTACAATTACGCGAGCATTTGTACAGAATATTGCACTCTCTTCTTTACATCAAATGGTTTAATAATTGCAAATTGCTTCCGAACCACTTGCATCACCGCGCCTAAGTCCGTTGTGTAAAGTAAGTTGATTGTTGACAATTTTAATGATGTGCGCACTGCAAATCACTTTCCAGCAACAAAACATGCTTTAATGGAGGGTTTTTTAAGCTAATACTCATAACAAACGTGCAGTAATGATCACAGTGCGATAAAACCTCCCAAAGTGTCAACAACGAGCAACCATCCAGAAGATTGTACTTCAACCAGCACAAGTCGCTCGCAAAACAAAAACAGCATTCCATAAAATGAACAAAAAATAAGCTACACGATGACTTTTCATCTCCCCATCCGCGAACAACAATAAGCCCGAATCCTTGTCAGGCAATTACGGATCGCCAAAGTACCAGCGGCCAAGCCGACATAATTATCCCTTCTTGTTTTCAGCCGACAATTTTGGCCTCCCCGGTGGAGGCTTCCTTTGGGTGGAGGTTTTATTACGATTTCTTATTTCCGGAGAGTCTATTTCACGTCCATACGCTTCGTGTCCCGTGTTTGTTTCACTACCGGAAGAAAAGTTCCTGTACCTTTGGCATGGATTAAATGAATTGTTAATGAAGTGTCAATTACGGTTACGCCATACGTAGATTTATTTTAAATGTGTACTCAACTGTACAGCAGTAAATAAACATCGGGATCTTCGTGCGAGCTTATCCTTCTCTCTCTGTATTAGAGATGTGCATTCTGAGTAAGAAAGAATGAATTAAATCATTTCAACGAATGAGTTAGTCCTTAAAAGTGTGAATTGACCCGTTTGTCATGACAAATGTTAAGCAATGAGTGACGGAGGGTCTCAGGGTCATTTACTCTATTCACCAGTATTAACATATGAACATCTGAATCACTCAATATAGTGGTGCTTCTACAACAAGTAATGGAACGTGAACGAGAAGATAAATGTTTAATAACGAGTATCATAGTTTTGCCCAGAGTAAGGTATGAAGGTTCTCACTTTGATGTTAAGAATATGAGGTAACTCATCATGGAGCATCTTTCGAAAAAATCTTGACTCGTCCTCAAGGAAACAGCAACGAGAGACTTCATTTCGCCATACACGTACTTGTTCAGCTCAATTCACCTAACTGAGGCCATAACACTAGTTATGATTGTTTGTGGTGACTATCCACTCACGCATAAATTGTCCCAGGCATGAGACAATTAGGGGTGGATGTAGAAATGCGTTGCTTTTCGCAGTACAGTTTAAATAAGAAATTGGGGAAAATACAACATATTTTGACATGCCCAAATAAAAATGGGTTCATTCGGCCATGCCGTTATAAAAAAAAAAAAAAAAAAAAAAAAAATTAATGATTCTAATTATATGGTGAACAAATTAATGATAATCCCTAAGTGAGTGCAAATAGTGAGTGCACGCGTACTAATTTCTGGAATGAATCGAAAGCTTTAAAAAGCATCCAATGAAATAAGTATGCCGAACGAAAGAGTTTAAGCCCCATGAAAGCATAGGATCATACTCATATCTCCTTTGCTAATTTAACGTAGCAGAATATCTTGTAATGAATGGTCAAACATGGTCGTCCATAAAAAAAACTCTATACGGTTGTCCTTTAATGATCATGAACGACACGCTCACGTGCAAAAAGGCTTTTCTTCCCACCTGTGGGTCGGGATATGACGGACTTAAAAGCGTTAGCATTAACTCGTGAAATAATCGGAAGTCACCCTGGTTCAGCAAAACCGATCGAACAGGCTGCAACATGCTTTATTTACATAAAACCGCGCCCTATCTTATCGCACCGGTAATGTTACACTCGCAACACGTAAAACAATCACCGCCAGTTTGTAGCTGCTATCGAAAAATACATCTTGTCTTCGCAACGCAACAACATCGTTCCCATCGTATGCTGTCTTAATTCCCTGTCCCCCATATCCGACGCATATCCTTCTCCCTGCTTTAACGTCGCCGTGTTAAAGCAGGTTATTGCTAGCTAGCGGCCGTGTAACGACGGAAATTCCCAGCATTTTCTACTACGCCACACGACGTCGACGACGACGACGTTCGGTGCTAATATATTCCAACCAATCGAGCGCACCATTAAACCGGGAAATCCAACCGGACCACCGTACTCCGTGCCGCGGTGCGGGGAACATGGAGTGTGTTGCGTGTTTTATGCGTTTGACCTGTGGACGTGAACCTCGAAAGATTGGGTTAGCTGGGAAAATGGTGGAAAACTTCGTGTTTTTGCTACACCAACCAACCAACCAACCAACCCACTCACACCCAAGAGGTTTTGCGATTGATGTGTTTGCCCAAACTTTTAACCCAAAAAGAAACAACACGGCTCGAAGATGGTCACTAATAGCCTGGTGCTAGAAACACAGCAAATTGGAAAGTGCATAATCCTGTAAGGTGGTTGAAAGAACTTTCGGTAACAGTACTTGAGTTAAATTAAAACAACAACACCAGCAGAGGTGAAAAGGTAAAAATCTGTACTACAGCTCAAACGAAAACAAATGAAACATAGCGAAGTTACGGGAAGGGAAAACCGAAGGATTTCCGTCCTTCGTGACGTCTCAGCAAAAAAAGGTCAGAGATGGAGTGCACATACGGTAAGGAACGCCCGTGCCGGCATAATCCATCCGGCTCAACTTTCACATCAATTGATTAAGTGTACGTTTTGACGTGTCGTACTACACACGTAAGCACGTAGTGGAACAAAAAGCTCTCGCGTTCTCGCTGTCGCACAAGCCAGTTCGAGAAGTGTGACATGGACAGACTTTCCCGGCCTTGTGGAAGAAAGCAGAAGCGATTCGTTCGTTTTATTTTGCCCCGCTAGAGATGGGCTTTCGAGGTGACACTATATGAACTGAGGCAGAGTTGTGGGAGAAAATATACTCATATATCAAACGCGCTTAGAGCCGCCAGGGTCATATGGTCTGCAAGTATGGCAAAGAAATGTGAAAGTATCGTGCACCAAAAAAAAACCGAGCTTTATCCTGCGACAGTCGTTACATTCGTTTCCGGTTGCCAGTTGGCAGTGGATGCATTTCGGGTATAATGCGAGTATCTTACCATAAAAACCGTCCTGTTCGTCGTCTCAATCTCTGGCTGTATGTTTGGTCGGGTTGAAAAACAGCCCACGACAAACTGTTAAATAAAAAAAGCGTTCGATACACCCATTGGAACATAAAAAAAAACGATAGAAAACCCCATTACACAGCACATTTACCGAACGAGCATAGGCAAGATTTGTAGCCATCCGTTCGGTGTACTAATGTCTCCACAGGTCAGCTAGGCGCCCGATCCAATTCGGTCCGAACCTGCTTGACCCAATTCCGGGCGTGCATTTCTGGGCAGCAAAAAGGTTTTCACCAACAGTTCCTTGGGCTGATCGTTTTTCTTCTTGGTTACGGCACGGAAGGGAAAATGAATGGTTCTATGTTCGTGGAATTGAAGGCAATGTTTGAACACCGGCACAATGTGGAATGCGGATGGACGAACAAACAATATATTCATCGCATGGAAACTCATTCAAGGAAAGAATATTTTCTCATTTTACCTACCTTCCAGATAAACCAATTACTCATTTCATTGTGTACATGGCGCAACGATTCGTACAACTTCTGGCAAATCAGGTAACTCTCACAACAGGAGCCAAACAAAACAAACCCACACACACACAGGAAAAACAATTAATCGAACCCATTAAACGAAGGACATGCGGTGCTTACGCACAATTTAATCACCCAGAAATCATTCACTTCACGCAAGTGTGTTTAGCTAATTAATTTTACAAATTTGTTACAAAGCATTACCACCACCGCCGCCAATACGCGGTAAGAGCACTCAGCACCACCGGAAGGACCCACCGGGAACCTTCACTCTGGACACACCCTTAACCGCCGACCCGCGCACGGGTAGCTTTTCCCGATTGGAGAATAAATTACGCTCCCTATCTGTTTTGCCGTACATTTGCGAGTTTGAATTATTAACGAACATGTTAATACACACCTCCGGCTACCTTTTACAAACAATATCAGCTCAGGGACGATACGGAACAGGGCGTTTTACATGATAATCATGTAAAGGTGAAGGGTGAAAAGGGTGGTAGTCGTGGTGGAAATGCTTCCCACGTACCACCCAAGCACAAACTCGCTAGTATAAAACAGTTTCGTTGCCCGCGTAACTGACGCTGAAAATGTTCATCATATTATTTTTTGGTGCGCTCTACAAGGCCCTGCGGGCGGATATACGCCAGTCGCACTCTACCAACCCGATTTGTCCAGTTTTCCCCCAAAGGGATAAGAAGTTTTAATTTTTTTAACCGCCATAAACCTTTGCCGACGGAGATCCGCGGATGCAAATGAGTCTTTGAAGATGGACACCACGCCAAAGTTGTCCGTGTGAGTGGAATTCTGTTTGTGCGTCTTTTAGCTTTTTCGGTGTTTCGGCAAGGAACAAAAGCAACAACAAAAAAGGGGGAAAAAAAGGATCAACCGGACCCCTTGGAAGTGGTGGGAAATCAAAACCACTCCAAACGCATTGGGTAAAAGCTCAGCGATGGCGCATTTCAGCATGATGGCGCCGTACAGGTCAGTGTGGGAAGCTGTTATTCGTGCGAAGGTTACGATAACCTAAAGATAGAGACAGAAAAGGACAGAGATAGAGCGAAATAAGGTCCAGCAGCTGTAACAACGAAACATCTCTATTTGCTTTCCCCTGCCAGGCTTGATCAAACATTTGCCTCCGAGCATAATTCACTAAAATGTCAACACTGGGCCGCTAAGTTTGATCGTTTGATGAGTGCGCAGTAGACAGTAAAAACAGTGACCCACCCACGGGTGGCCAACGAAAAAAAAAACATCGATCTCACGGAACCCCTCGTGGGACGATGTCCCATCTGCCAATTTGCGATTTTGGGCTTCGCTCTTTTCTCCCCCATTTTGTTTGTGTCATCATCGCTCGTTGCTTTTTCAACTGTTACCCGTGAGCGAAGTCATTAGGTGGCATCATCAAACGGTTTATTAAATTAAACCAGCATTCGAGTGTAAAAGTTTTCAGCGCACCGTAATGTTTTGCGTCGTCCAAAATGGAGACAGTTTCGGACGGTGAATTGTGCCCGGTGCCATGGATGCCGACTGGTAAAAAGTTGGATCGTTTGACAGTTTTAGACGAGCACTGGGACGGGCTTTGTACTTTTATCTTGCACCTCATCCAGCAACATGTCATGTTCTTAGACTCATAGTTAGGTATCATGTTCTAGGAATTGTGAGAAAGATGTTTCGCCTACGGTGGTATGAAGTATGTACGTTGAATTATAGTAATACATTGTGTTTTACGTTAAGTAAGTTGCAAGTCTTCGAACGGGCAGGACCGTACGTTCGAATCCCATTCGAGACGTCCCTCCTTACGCAGGATTGACTATCTTGTTGCGGGTACATTCAAGTCACGAAAGCCAGAAATGGCAGGCCTCGACCTCACGAGGTTGTACAGCTACAGCAGAAGAAGAAGTTGCCCCACTTCAGGATGAACACTACGCGGACAATACAATATATAATAAGAACTCTGAATTATCTTTACTAATCTATTTAAAATTATTAGTCCTTTCTCTTCACTATTAACTATACTAAAGAACGAACACAAAGGATCACAGGGTGTCATTAGTTAACAGAGAGGACGGAGACGGCAACAGGGAACAAATAGGTTCACTTTCTTGCTTACCCGATGCTACCACAACTTCACGGTCTTGATATGCTGCAAAAGCGCTCACGGTATTTTGCCTATTCACGGTGAAGGATGTTAGCCTGCCTATCCAATAACCCGGTTGCATCAACGCAATCACTCCAGCACAGTCTTTGGCCTCCTTTGACCATGTGAGCAGCCTAATAGGACCTTAAAGAGCAGGGTCGTCTGGTGCCAATTGCATGACATGATCATCCCACCAGACCCTTGCCAGTCTAATTCATTGTACGATAGAGGGATCATTGTAAAGTTCATAGAACTCGACATTGAGTATGGAGGCTTCTCCATAATCCTGCCTAGCTTTGAGAATTTTCCTCTCGAGAGTTTCGTCAGGTTTGGACAGACTTCATATCTCATAGGCGTATGGGAATGCTGGCTTTATATACCATATTCTTTGCAATCCTAGCTTCAAGCATACCATACGGTACCGAAATTTTGCCCAAGCTAGGTAATATTCTGGATGACTTTAAAGGTATGATCACCTACCGATCCTGTGTTGGTCAGGAATTGCTAGCAGGGCCACTACAGGTGCCATCATCATTTTGGTTTTTGGCTCGTTTCTCTTCAACCCGAGGTTTTCTGCTACCTGCTAGAATAAGTGACTGCTACATAACAGAGCCATAAACCAATGATGGCTATATCATCAGCGTGTGGCAGGAGCAATGACCTGAATACGGCTATGGATACGGTAAGGTCCCATATCGAATGGCCATTCGATATTAACGATTTATTGTACAGTGGTAGTACAAATCGGCGACCAGCTCTCAAATACATCGATTTTGAATCTCTCCTTAACAGCAATATAAGGCTTTTAGGGTTAGAGAGTCACGAATGTCCATGGATAAATGACATATCTGGTCCAAAACTTTGGGCGCTTTGGTGACAACAATTACGATATGCTCCTTGAATGACAATGATTCGTGAAGCGAGTCATCGAGGTCCTTCACTAGAGGCACTTGAACAACGAGTAGTTTGATAAAATTTTGCGGGCATTAGCGTACCCCAAAAATGTTAAGCAACACTTGTGCACGTAGCCTACCAGACCGTTTCAGGCACTCCATAAGGAAGATCCGCCAAGGTAAGCTTGAGGTGGACATTTCTCATTCAACGAAGTCATAGGAAGAAATAGCTTGATATCTTCCGCATAGAGTAAGTGTCCATTTTCAGGAAGAATGTTGGTACAGTTGAGCATTCCTTTATGAACAGAATATGTACATAAAAGGGTACTGAGAGCACTTCCCTATGATGTAACAGATAGGCCAATAAAGCTACGGGACAAAGCACTACCAAATTTGACAAAGTAATGACGAGCAGACAAAATGACAAAATGATTAGATCTAACATCTAAGCGGATCTTCACAACCAACCTTAGGTTATATGATAGAATCTCAATCTCAAGACGCCATTCGTCAAACAATCAAACAAATACCAGGTTGTCTATGAAAATATCATGCAAAATCTAGCATTTGTTTCATCAACCTCAAACGATGAGCATCTTTTATCAGAAAAACAAACTAATTTGGCATGCTAACTAGTATGTAAAACTTGTTCAGCTTAACATTTTGCAAAAATACGCCAAAAGTAAAATTGAATTGCTGGTTTCACAAGTACCAAATGTAATGTTTTTATGTTGAGTAATTGAATTACAGTTTTCAGATTACATTTGTGACGTCCACCAAGCTTAATTCTCAACCATAAAAATGAATCTAACAGTTCCTATCCTATAAATCTTCTACCTTACCCGTATAAAAACACCTTGTTATCGTGTGCCCATCTATTTGGTTGCTATTTATGTTTCGCTGTCGATACCACCGGTGCCGTGTGCGTCATGCGAACTCTCGCGAATCAGCATAGCACAGCAAACAGTCGTGACATTGTTTGGGTTGGGGAGGGACTAAAATATTTACAATACGAAAAAAAGAAAACATAAGCACATACACATACAAAAAAAAACGCACACAAAACCATTCCATAAGGTTCAAAAGGCTCATATAGATTAAACAAACCAAAAGTGAAGACGGAGCCTTAAAAAGACAATCTTGCCAATGTACCGATGCGAACATATCGTTACACCGGCCATTATCGTCAATATTATTACATCTGCCCGGTTCACTGTCAACCGTAGAAACCAGTTTGCCCTCTAGCGCTTACGCTCCCGTGTGGCTCCCCAACCATCATAAGCCATAAGGGTGGATGAGTGTGGTTGGGCGGGCGGGCGTTACTTCTCGCTCTCTTGTCATAAGCAGCACCGTCTGGCTACATTACGACGATGGTTCGATTGCGCCGCGTTTGCATTGCATTACGCCGTTCGGGGCACTGTAACATGGATGTAAAGCGACCACCCTTCTGCCCAGCATCGGGTTACGGAGGTGTGGGGAGTCGACTAGGAGCTGCACGGTATTGTCACGTTATTAAGTGCCATAGTAGCAGAAATTGATTACGAACATACCCGTAGCCATTTATAGCCCGGCACTGCTACTTGTTGCAAATAGGCCCAAATATTTCTCTGTCCTTTTTGGTGGGTGTGCAGAAGCCGGTTGCCCAAAAACAGTGTGTGGAAGTTTTTTTTTGTCTAAACACTATTATCAAACCAAAATTTTGAAATAAAAGTTATGTTTGTCAATGTTTAATTCATACAAAAAATCTTCCATATGCCAATGTTAGACGCACACATGCCCAGGTACAGTATGGCAAAGAGGCAAATTTGGTATGCGAGTGAACATTTTAATCGCATTATTAACTTGCGCAAACTTTTCAACGCAACACCACGCCCTAACGAGCGATAAAATGTTATTTTTGCACACAAAAACCCTCGTATGCAATGGGCAGCTGAATTGAAATCGAACTGAACCGTAACCAATGGCAAGACCTTTTTAATTGGCATCAAATGTCAGTACGCCAGTTGGACGGTTGTGTATTGTCAAATCGGGTCACACACGGACACAACACGGGTCCGTCCAGCATAAATCACACCGAGCACAATGTTCCGCAGCCATTTCTGTTCGATGGTGCATCATGTCGTTGTTGAACATGTTTAAAATGTAAGAGATATACACTTTATAACATGTCGCTTTAATGTATATCCCTTTCCCGCACGGAGAAGAAGAAAAAACCCCCACAGACATCGGTGCCAGGGCACACACTGGTGTGGAAAATATGTTTCATATTACAAAACAATAAGCAGCACAAAAAAATAACATGTCCCCATAGCTTCGGAACAACTCATTTTCCAACACTCATAAGCATAACATCACCCATTTCCTCGAGCGGATTGTCTTACCACAATGACATGAAACGAGCGTTCCGGTATGTTGCACTGACGACGTTACATACATTTCGCTAGGCACAGCAAAAGCAACGCTTCAGCAGCAGCACCACCAGCACAAAATAACGCATCGTGAACTCTCCCGAGTGTCCCCACCATCGCTTTCTTAACGTTCCGAGAACGTGTCTGATAATCCAGTTTTACTTTGAAGATGAAGCGTCAAGACAGTATCTCCGAACATTTCGCAGATGCCTTGCAAACTACGGCAACCGATTCTGCCGAAATTTGGTTTCCGCTGCGCCGCCACATTATCTTGATTTTCTTCCTTCGCGTAGAGTGAAGCTATTTCCTAGTTAATATCACATAATTATTCAACCAGACTAACCACACACTCACACACATACCGACCAACAGAACACTGCCCGGGCCGCTTATGATGGAAGAAGCATACTACTGTATCCCTTCCACTTGGAAATCCGGGTTTTGGTTGTGGAGAGCTTTTTGGATGAAGAATTTGATTGCTGGGAAAACCGCAAACTCAACTCACCAAACCACCCCACCGAGCACAAATTAAATCGCAGCCCAGTGATACTCTACCGGCTATGAGCTTAAAGCTCTTAATGGAGGGTTAAGATTACCGCTACCAGTGGTTTTTATAGTGACAATTAAAATCCATTTCTTAATCCTATAGTTTCAAAGGGCTGCTTAAAGTTGTTGTTTTTTGTTTTCCTGTACACTCTTAGAGTTATAATTCTACATACTAACTTTGGATTAGATTAGGGGCATTGAAGGAAATGGGTAAAGATTGACTCCATAAAATTAATTGGGGAATTCTTTGCACATACTGATACGTTGTCCATAAACTAACTGTAAACCTTATTTTGTATCATCTAATCATGATTTTATCGTCATTCAAAAACATGCTTCATTTTATTCAGGTTTGATTTGTTCGAGAAAATCGAACAATTTTTGTGAGTAAGATGGACACTTACAGAGAAAATTAGATTTTTGTTAATCCTACTTTATTTTAACTTTATGTACTGTACTACTTAACTTGATATATGCATGAAATGGTTTATATCTTTCTATAATTAATTAAAGAAAGTTGAACTGAAAAGTATAGTCATATAGTCGACAGTCCTCGCTTTTAAGGTGGATTTAGGTACCGATCCTATCATGTGAATGCAATGTGCCATTCCATTACAGCACCAATTCGGCCGGATTAATTGGCTTATGTTAATCAATTATTATTTCTAATAGCTGAAAACCATAAGGTTTTTTACCAGTTAATAACCATTTTTTTTACCAGTTTTTTACTTGCTACTAATATCTACTCGGTAGCAGTAAAATAGTAATTATGTTCGGTTACAGTTTCGGGCATATTGCGTTGACATTTAGCATATTGCGTATAACAAGTCTTCCTTAGTTCTTAAATGTTAGTTTACAAGCTTCGGTTTGGGACTGCATTGTTAAAATATTCCAAAATAACTTTTATCCATTAATTGTAAGAAGTGTTCCTCTTTCCCACTGTGTCCTGCCTTCCTCTATAAGCAATGCTCCATTCCTTCCTTAGCTTAGTTTTATAGTCAATGATTTGACCCTTTCATTACTAATTTTACGCTTGACAGCAGATTCCATTACTGTACCTTAAATGGATTCCTCTTTCCGACATAAGTACAACAATCATTATTTCCGCTAATCGTTAAAGGTAAAATAAAATCCACCAAAGCACGAGTCGTTCGGCTCAAGGAATCAAACAACGGAATCATTCAAAGTGTTTTATTTGCAAATCGATTTCCTTTTCGTATCGATCTCCGCATTCATTGTTCCTGCGAATAAGCACGACTGTGACACGAAGGAAAATCGCTAGAATAAAGCAATTCCTATGAACAAAATAAGAAACAGATACTTACTCAACAACGTCCAATGCTCTCCCCAGCATCGCTGGCCATCATATTTCCTAATTTATTTGTGGGCTTTCTCATCGCACCGAGCCGTCATTCATGCTCATTTTCCAACAAACTGTCTTCCAACAGCACCTCAAGCGTAACGCTCTCGTTAGCTAACCATAACACAAAGGGCTTCTCCATGCCGCCGTTACCCGTTTCCCTTTTGCATCTGTCCCCCAAATGGCTGATACTCTCTGCCCTCTGTACTGACTTCAATGACTCCATTTAATTTGCTCACATTCAATCGGCACATGCTGTTGCTTTAAGATTTTCATCAACCTTCTTTCATTGGCAAAGATCGAAAGAAACAAAAAGAAAGAAAGGACACACGGAACCGTAACCGAACATGACCCGGCCCAGTGCTCGCGCGTCCGACCGGCATGGCAGGAAGTCGAATCGATAATCTATTTTTAGGCATCGCCTCGCATTGCATCATCTCGCTTCCTGTCCTCTGCAGCAGGTGCTTGCGCCAGTGTGCCAATGTTTCCGTTGACACGCTCTGCCGTTCCGGTCGGAGAAGGTCCTTATTCTCGCGTATGCTTGATAGCTTTCTTTTTCCAACCCTCCACCAAATCGGCAATCGTGGGGGGTTGCCGTGTTGGGAGTTTCGTTTTTCTACGAAACCACCCCTCGCCAACCACTACGACTACTTCCCGGCGCTGGTTGTTACCTTTTGAACTGTCAATCGCTTCCGCTAATCTGACAGACAGACACACAGCGTCGGGGGAGCAAACAAGCGTACGGATTCGGATACCTACGAAATTACTCCCAAAACAATCACGGCCGGCTCTCGTCCCTGATTTGCTGCTGGCGGCCGACCATCATCGACCATCATCAGCGGGTAAATTATATTGGGCTACCCTTTTTCCTTTGATGTTACGGCCCTGGAAAATAAACAGCGTTGGCGTGTTGCTTCTGCTGCTACTGCACGTCTCATACTCGGCGGCATCCGGGAAGAACCGTGCAAGCGACAGACACGGAACGCGAAGTAACCCTGACCATGGTTACCATAGCAAACGAGAAAATAATGGCTCATTGAACATAACCACACTCTGACACACTGCCGACACATTAGGCGGTAGGTGGGTTTTTGCGTGCAGATGTGTGTTATTTATTTAGTCTGTTTGGTGAGGAAAAGTAACACAAGAAAAACTTCCAATTGCCCATAACAACCACCTAGAAGCGAGCGATGCACAAGGACGACTAGAAAGTATGTATGCATATATGTATGAATTTATTGCATGGGTAAGAAGGAAAAAGTGTTTTTCGTGTTTGATGTCTCAACAATAATTTATTAGTTTGTTATTTATTTTCCTTTTTTTTTTGTTGACAATTCTATTTCCCGAGTTATAAATTTAATATCTTGACTTTGTGTAGTGTTTTTATTAGTAATGGGCAATGATATTCGGATCGGATTCTAGTATTGGATCCAGGATCGGAGTAATCCGGATTCAAACTCATGTCTTGGATATTCTGGATCGCAAATTTAGATTTGGATTTCTCATGATCCGGATTTGTCAAAAAACAGAATGCAGGATTGACAGAGATCCGGATCTGCTATACTTGTAAAACGGCATTGGTATCAATGTTAATACGTAGTTTGAAAGAAGAATTAAAGTTTTATTTATATATTTTTAATCAAGTCAGATGATCCTTGAGTCCAATGCGTCTAATAAGTTTATGCTCATGCACATGCGAGATTCGTGAATTTTAGTTTCAGTTCCATACTTTAAAAACTTTAAACACAGTATTTTTAGAATTTCAGTTCTTGCCCAAGTTACGCGGATAATGCGCTCCAGACCAATCCACGTAACACGTTCATTTTATTTCCACGTAAGTTCAATATCTTTTAACAAATTATTTATGCTTCGTCAATTAGTCAAGTCTATTAGTATATAAGACATCGTTTTAGAATATTCCAATTTTCAATATTTGTAATAACACTGTGTAACCCGAAGTACAAGTAAAGGGTCGAAGTTTGTAGTTACACTGATATGTTTTAGGATAAACCAACGTAAGTCTCAAAAGCTCAATTGGAAGGAAGAAAACAATTCATTTCCCTTATTTCGATAAATCTACTGTGTCCGTTTTCATAGGCATAATTTTTAGACGTACGTGAAATTAAACCAAGAAAGATTCAGATAGGATTCGGCGCATCAATACAAAGATCCGAATCGATGAGATCGAATTTCACATGGCATTAGATTTTTCCCAACACTAGTTTCTCTATCTCTTGTTGGTGGCGAATACGAATAAATCTCCACTTTCCGAACCATCCCTTCACACTACTGCAGCATCATTTAGATAGCAATCTACATCGAGCGAAGTGCAAAACGAGAAAGAACCGGAAACATTCGCCGTTCAAAGAAGATTGAATGCAAAGAAAATTCATCTATCAAATCAGTCTGTACCGGTGTTTGGATGGTAGACAAAATGCCCATCGATAAATCAGTCCCGGACGGGAGACAACAAAACGGGATCGGTCAAATGTGACAATACCACGTTTCGTATCACCATCATCATCACCATCATATCACGATCGTGATCTTCATGGGTCACGTACAAAGCTATCAATTACGTCTCTCACCATTGCAATGGGTATCGCTTTTATGTTCCAAAGATCATAGATAAAACCGTTCCGTTGCGGGTAGGTGGGCGAAGACCAAAGGTGTCGCAGAAATTATTCATGCGATTTGTTTGCGGTTCACTTTACGGATCTCGTATCGGAATCAGTTACGCTGGTTTTTTTTTAGTTTTTTTTCGTTAACTCCAAAGCTCCAGTAGAATACAGTTAATAGAACTATCTACATTTGTACACATAATAAGACTAAAACACGTTTTTGGACGCACTGTTTATTCAAAACTATTTACTGTTCAATCAAAAATGATTCATAAATAAACCAAGCCAAGATTAGCGATCTATTGATTTTCGATCGTTTTTATTGCTTCAAATTCTTGAAAAAGTATATGTTTTTCATGAGAATGTGTAGATTCCAAAGTAGGAAAAACAAACTCGTGCATCAATTCCCGGCAAAACAGTTCTCGCATTCGTGTGTTGTTATCTAGGGCACACTTCACTGAGGTCAGCAGGCTACACATACTTATCAGTGATGTCGGGTCAATCAAGGGCATCAGCAGCCCGGGAACTGGGGATAGTCAACCCGGACCTGAGTCTTCGAATAAAAATCCCCACCACCACGCATCGGGGAGATGTTGTGAAACTGCAGCTGTACAGTTACATGCCAATCGGTGGATCGTGTGAACTCAAAACGGAACACTTTGGAACGCATTTCTATAAAAATTTCTGGCTAAATTGAAAGCGATCATCCTATTACGAGTAGGATGATTTGTATCGAATTACAAACTGATTAAATATTGCTAACGGAAAAAGGACATCCAATGGTATTAAAACAACATTGGCTCAGTTACATCCCTTACAGACGAAACAATATGGGAGATATCATTAGATAAAATGCTCTCATCACCCTTTCGTAAACTAATACCATAACTCAATTAAGATACACATAAAACCACACTGCCACCTAATCCATGTCCCTTCCGATTGGGGAAGGTGGGGAGGATAGTTTACCAATAAAAATGATACTATATCGGCCAAGTCCTGCAACGGACGGGACTACTACACCAACTGGCAAGTAATTAATATCATAGCTCCCATGAGAACTGCTCGATTAATGGACACCCATCCGTTCATCCGAACGCGGAAAACGCAGGGACTGGGCGGACTCTCTCTTCCGTTCGTCCGTCAGTTCTCACCCAGGTTAGGTTTATCAGGGCCGGGGCCAATGCCACTGATCTAAGTGAGACAAATAGGCCCATCAATTACGCGTGAAGGTTACGCGAAGAGGTTCCGCCAAATATGGCGTACACTATCGCCACCGCGGGGTGTGTAGCTTACTGTCAAGGCCCTTCATTAGCATCGATCGGCTTGCAGCTGTTATGGTGATCTCCATCCATCCAAAACGAAAAGCGCACGTCGTTCTAAAGATTTTAAATTTTAAGCACATCTCTCTTCGGTCGTCCGATTAGAGCTGTCTAATGTCCACCCATTATCGTATCTGATTGGACATTGCACTTAATGCCGTTTCCATGTCCGAAGTTTCTTACGCGATCTGTTGTTTCGTCGTTGCGTTACGAAGATTAGAACCACTATATGTATGCCTTGCCAAGCTACCACCGTGATGATGCAATCGTTTTTGCCATACTTAAAAGCAGCTGTGTACATTGAAATAGTACAGCGATCTGCTTATAGATCGATCGACGCACTAATATTTATCACAACGTTGAAGCATACCGCCAGCCAACTCCACCAGTGGGTCGATAATGTATTCCTGGATAAATTAAACATTATGCCAATAACGACGCTCATCAAAGGAATATGCAAACGAGCAGCAAATGAAAGATATTAAAATGCATTCAAAATAAACTTCTGGCTAACAAGCGCGCGGACGCGGCGTGTACTTTTCATCGCTAATTTATGAAATGATGAGCAAGACATTAAATGGAAATTTTCTCCCGACAATTCACTTTAAGCAACATTAAGGGTTCGTTCGCCCTGGAAATGATCGTCTCCAGCCTGGCGCTGCCCTTCCACCTCCTTATACTCCAGAACAATTAAATGGAAATAAATCTGCTGCACCAGACCGGTGGCTTCTTTTCACTGAAACCCCTGCCCAGATACAGGATCTTAAGTACATGTGTAAGTTCCCGGGAGTTACGCAAAAACATGCAATCAATTCTCGTTTGCCTTCAATCTGTCGGTGTCCGACGCGGGATAGATGACGGTTGCCGTACAATATTGGAACGAAATGTGATCTCCCGGCGAGACAAGCGAACGGTGCACAAAGCGAAGGCACTGAAGATAATTGACCGCCGAGTGAGTTTGACTTCGCAGCACATGTTCATGCTTCTTTTTAGACGGTCAGTTCTAGATTACACCGGCACGACACGATGTTGCTTGGTTGCCCAACAAACGTCGCATATCAATTCCTGTGCAGCATGAGCGTATGTCTCCGGCACTGGATGAAACGGTTGGTCCCGGGCAATTGAGAACCACCACAGCATAGCCATCTAGTGGCCGCTTTTCAATTCGTCAATTAAAACTGAAACCATCATCAACGAAGAGAACGGGTACGGCAAGTTTCAATGGAACCAACCGAACTAAAGATTCAAACATTCACTCATCCTCAGGCGCACGTTACCGATATAGCAATGGGAATCGGATACCATTTCTGCCCGCACTGTTGGCACTTTGAGACGAAGAAGAAGTAGCATATTTCGTGCAGCTTATTAAGTATTCAGATCGCTCACTTTTCACACCACCAGCATGGCCAAATGTGAAACGAACGCAAACTTCCAGCTGCCGGCGTTGTTCTTTAACGTTTGTCTATTTTTAACACAACGGTTCCCAGCTGGAATCAACCCATCACACACAACACCTCCGTCTAGCTGTACGCATCGTACGGTGTCTGACTTCCTTCCTGGGTTCGTTTTACCTTCGATCTCATATTTTTAGCTCCATCCGTGGGGAGACAAGCTGATTAAAGGTTTCCCAGGCGCCCGATGAAATGGGATTGGGTGGAGATACCTTACGGTACAATTTACTCTCCGACAAGTAGATCTTAATCGTTTTTTTTTTCTTCTTTTTAATAAATAAAGGTCAATTTAACCGCTCATAAGCACTTGGTGAAATAACCGGAATGGAAAAATATAAAATAAAAAAACGATTACAAAAAGAGATGCATAGTTTGATTCATTTAGAAGTGGGACATTTTATATCTTTTGTAGCATTATTTCATTTGAAACAGATTTTTAGAATGAAACGAATGTAATAACATGAAATATTATTGAAAAAGTATGGAAGAAAAATGCTTCGCTTTGCCAAGAACTTTACTGCTGATACTATTCTTCAACCTGCGCATTACAAAAGTTAGAATACAGACTCCGTCAACGTTCATTTTGAAAGAATTAGGCAAACACGAAGTATTTTTTTTTTTTACTTTTGAAATCGATAACCATGATTTTGATAAGAGTTTTAATGTCGTAGTTGTTATTTGAGGTGTTGAAAAAAATCTTAACATGCTTTGGATTCTGTTAAGTTAATGAAAAATGGTTCCTAATGTTGTGTTGTACGCTATGGTCAGACTCCAAAAATGGTCATTATTCAAGAAATAAATTGTTGTGTTTCGTCATCATATTGCATGCCATTCAAAACTAATCATATCTCGAAAGATAGCCTCGGAAAAACGATTCTATGCCATTCCAAACAAGCCGTCTCGAACTAGCGGTAGTGGGGCTATTCTCTTGCATTGCCTATTCCGAAGCTCTACATTGCTACATTGGGTCCACCCTGGTGGATATACTTCGCACGATCAAACGGCCGAACTTTAATAAGCCTTTAATATGAATTATTTAAAATACAACAAAATAATCAAGTTTAATAGCGCAAATTGAAACTTAAGTGTAAAGTGTAAACTGGCGCTTATCACTTGAATCGTTCATTAGCAACAAATGAATGGGACTTTATTCTATCTTCAGCAAACCTGCTATAGTTACTGTTTACCCCCCAGTAATTTTGAACAGCAGTGAATTCTTATGAACGGCATAATTCATTTGGATGTACCATATAGTTGATTCCTCAGTCCTCACTACGGGGGAACGGTTCGATTAGGATTTAACTTCCGGTTCTACTGTTTTAGGACCGGGGGCACTTGACCATCGAAACGCCCCTGTGAAATCCACATAACAGCACACAAAATTGTAAATAAATCATGAATGTTAAGTTGTTTCATGCTTCTACCTACGATAAAGTCCCTTCTTTTTTTATTTGTCAGATCGGAGAATCTTCATAGAGAACCAACATTCTAATATCTAACAAAAAGCTAATGAAAATGCCTGATGCATCCCGAAAAATGCCTATGCACTAAAACCCATTCAAGGCTATAATTTATGTCAAATGACCCCAACGCATTTACGTCAGCGATAGGCCATCTAAGTAAGATTAAGATTCATCAAAGATTCGGGATGATGCGTCACGTAGTGTATTTGGTTAGACTACAGGTGTGGAGCTTTACGTCACAACCAGAAGTTGAGAAACAATTACCGGCATTAGCCTGCTCTGCCTCGTCTAAAAGCGAAAACAGATTAGAACTAGCGGTGATTATATATCACATCCCAGTAAATTATCCCTACATACGGATTTTCCACGTGGCGCAATTCTACGAACCATGTACCAATCCCTCTGAGCAAAACATGGCTGAGAGTCGGCTTACGTTCCCTAAGCCTCGACAGGTCGGTCTGAATAAAGGTTTTACCAAAACCGAGTAGCGACAAATGCATAATTTGTTAAGGAATCTGCTCGTATAGTAAAAAGATCATCGTTTTTGTGTCGCAAAATTACATTTAATTAACGCTAACGCAATTGCATACAAAAGAGTATTAAAACACACGAATTAGTACAGTCATTTGCTTTTTGGTGACCGGTTCGAAATGTTAGGATTAGTCTTGATTTTCCAAAAGACTCTCAATCGCTTAGTTTGCTCCTTCCAGTAGTCACTAGGAAAAAGATCAATTCACGTAAACTGAACCGTTTTCCCAGCTCCTAAAATGACGTCGGGTATCTCAAAGAATTTATGTGAAACTTTGACAAACTGTGTCAATCATTTTGGACCACCGAGTGCTGCACTATCACTGAAACAAAGTATCTCATTTCTAAGTGTACCAAGCCTTATACACGACGCACGATGGCCATTTCATAGTTTAACTACTGCAAACTATTGATGCAGTGTGAAAACACACACTTCAACACGTTAGGCAATGAACGTGCATGGAACTTCATACGGTTCGTTCCCTGATTTCTACCACACGTATTACATCAAAAAGTTTAACGTTACAAACTGCTTGCTAATATCGAGTAAAGATCGAAAATTCACCCCCAAGCAAACACACACAACGATGTGTTGCACTTGCTCCTCACGTTTGAAGCATCATGGAAGAAAGTAGAAGGTTGCAGCAATTTTGATGCACTTCCTTCACCAAGGACCTTCGTACCAGTATCAGTAGTAACTGCTCAGCTTTTATTGGTTTCGACAGTGAGGGAGTGTTTTTTTGCGATAAAATATCCCCC
>AXCM01000841.1:0-51511 GCA_000473375.1 Anopheles culicifacies | reverse complement strand
AACAAGCGCTTTGGCAGGGGATGGATGCGTTCCCGAGTGTAGAGGAGCTTCCATTAGTGGGTACTTTCGGTAGCAGCAATTACCGTGATGCACTTTCTGTCGCATCTGCAAATGCAATCGGCAATAGAATCGATTCCATTGTGGTGGGCTCATTAAAAAATGGGGTTGACTGTTGTGTTGCCATTGTGGGTGCCGCACGGAAATGAAACTCGGGAGTATACGTGCCGTGTTGGGTTGCACCAAGCGCTGATGCATGAAACCACTTGGTTGTAACATCATTTGAAAGGTGTACTGCTGTCGCCTCGTTTGAGACATCTCCAGAAACATCTTGGCAGAAATATTTGGAAAGGCAGATCGTATGAGTTCTCCCGACCAAACTGACGTTATTGATGAATGGAGAATGGTACGCGCAAGAATGTTGCGTAATGTTGACCATCGATCGCCACCGAAACAAACAAATCTTTGACCTTGGCGTCTGCTGTCGTCTGACGTCGGTGTCTAGCGGAAAAAGGGAATGGAAGGTGAAGATCCCTTCTGGCAGGGTGAAGATCACTGCAAGCGCTAAGAAGGGAAGTTGAAGCGATACGTTGGAAGGTTCGCTCGGAATAAGACATCTGTAAACAATGTGGGCAAATGGTACATGACGGGTCGGGTTGAGGGCGTCCGATATTTAGAGCAACCGCGTGATGAACCAGCCACCGTACGACGTTCAAGGTCTATGGGCATACTCGTGAGGGGCACTACTGCTCCGATTGGAACGGAACCGACAGGATTTGTGATTTGTGCTTGAGTTCTTTATTCGATCGATCGAAGAATGCGATAAATGATCGGCCGAAGCCGGACAATTGCGTACCGTGCTGACCGTGGACGACATTCGCTGATCTAGATATGATCAAGGCAGATGGGAAATGGATCTTAGACGACATTTCGAATGTCAACCGTTGGGAACGCTCGGTCTATGGTTTCAACAGCTCGAAAATGACCATCTGTGCCCTTTCTATATCAACCTGATTGTGACTTTCGAACACGTGATCGAAGCGGCTGCATTTGTTTGAAAAATGAAGTGGCCACCGTCACTGACCACCCTGCAAGGAGGTTGTGGCCCTTTGTACGTTCGTGACGGAAACGGAGCAAATTGAGAGCATCGTTTAGCTTGATTCCGGACAAAACCCTCCACTCACTTTCGACGGAATCGGTGAATGGAGAATGCGAGATCTGGTAACAGTTTTGGGCGATTTCGGGCAATAGACTTCGACATAAAATTCTCTTACCGCATGTCCCATTCCAATATGGACATCATAATTCATTTTCTTTTCAGGCTGCACTACAGCAGCATGTAAAACATTAGCTAGGGCTTTTGTGTTGTGTGACAGCTCGTTAAAACATGCGTTCGTGACGTATCGAAAGCGAAGGGAGCAACACCAAAAAAAATGGTAATGAACCAGAAAAAAGGAGGAAACTGTAGCTATTGGACAAAAATATGAAATTAATTTATTGTTTAAACGTCAAACAAGGGAAAGTGTGTGTGTGAGGAAGCGGGAAATCCACGCTGGGGTTTGATGTTTGGACGAGCCGTGCAGCTCCTCTACGGTCTGTGTGTGCCCAACCGTTCCCGCTGCAGGGATTGAGATAATTCGGTTAACTGCGCTTAATTAATAGCTAATATTTACCTTGTCGAGCGCGTAACGATTGCATCTCCTCCGAATCCCGGACCCTGGCTAATGTTTGGTCAGTAATTTACATAATATCGTACCATCGATAAGCACGGATTTGTAAGAGAGCAAACGATAGAAATTGATGTTAGGAAGGCTTAGTGGTAGATATTATAAATCATAACTTGGCGCAATGGAGCGACCGGTAATTTCTGCCGGTAGACCGAAGTACAATACCCATTGATGGAAGGAAAGTGAAGGTAGGTCCTGGCTGATGAAATGCTGCTGCAAAATAAAGCTTACCGTATAGGTAAGTGTAATAGAGCAGCAAGAATTGAAGCTGTGGATTGATTTGTGCTAATTAAATTAATGTATTACGCTAATACAAGCACCCAGTTGCACTCGGTTGGTTGGTGGCAACGAACATCAGCAACATCAACCGAACGATGGTTCTCAAACGTAGGAATTTGCATCGATTGTTCCTTGGACGTGTGGACGTGGGCTAGAAGTTGTCTAAAACTCGTCCCCGTGAATAGCACGATGGTGATTTCTATTGGAAATGGGAATGGTAGCAAATGAAACGACTGTGGTAGGTCGTGCACACGATGCAGTGCAATATGCACATGAGAATTGAATTCTCTCGGAAGCGGAAATGAAACGTGAAGAACGGTGAATGTAATGTGGCTGTGAGAGAGATGCCAAAGGCGTAAATATTTGAGTGGCAATGATTTTATAATGTGTTCTCAAACACCCTTGCGAGAAGCTTGCGGGACGACGGGCCATGGTTGTTGTAAGGACCACGAATGGATTGGTTCTAGCAGTTTGAAGGATAATGGGTGTAATAGTCCGTGAAGTTAGTGTAAAGCTGGGAGGGTAGGTACACGTGCTAACACGTGCTCGAACCGTTCGCTCGTATCTGGCAATGGTACTAATCAGGAAAAATGACGATTCCATTAGTGGTGTGATGGCATAAATTACACTTCAGCAAAATCTTTCCATCTTCCCGTTTGTCGATATGCCGGCTGCTGGAGTTCCGATGCCATCCTGCCAGGCCGCTAATTAAACCATCCTTAGCATGGGATGTGTCCTTCTGGAGTTACGCAAAAAAAATGGGAGCGTTTTGCATTTTTAATAAAGCGCTGCTCATAAAAGCGAGTAAAAACAAAACGCTTTGCTTCATACTTTAATATGAAACAGCTTTAACGTTCGTATCCTTGAATGTTCCGTTGTTTTTTCTTCTGTTTGTGTGTACCTTCGCTCATAATTTTTTCGCCCCCTCAATCGACCAAGATGGCATGCCGATGGATTCCCCATCCCCGATGACGAAGGTCTGGATGGAATTTGTCGCCACAGCGCCACAAGTAACGACATTATTATTATTCATTACAATGATTAATTACACGTTTTTTTTTTTTGTTTGGTTGGTTGCTGCTGCTGCCGGTCACTCGCGCTCAAGGTGTCGAAAAGTGGTGGTCCATCCGGCTGAAAACATTGCCACACTTGACAGCACTGAATGATTCAGCAAGAAGGGAAAATGGGGAAAAAAGGAAAGAAAAACAACGCTTGTTTTCGGTAGGCAAATAAAGCTCCACCAAGCTGGTACGGTTTAAAGCGCTACCGGCTATATTTAAAACAGGAAGAGTAATAACGCCAACGATGACGAGCAGCTCGAGTGCAACGAGTGGTTAACCGTAGAAAATAAACTCGAACCGTTCGATAAAGTTGAGTGGCTGGAATAGAGCCAAAGAGGCAACAGCAGAGAGAAAAAAACACACACTTTAACATTACACCATCGGATGTTGCTCTTGGGTTGCGTGGAATACCGCGTGCGAGAAACTTTGGCGCCACATCGAAACGTCTTTTGAAGTCGACACACACAAACACACAGTCCCTTTTCCGAAGGTGTCGCTTTTAATTAGTTCGTTTCGATGTCACAGACACTGCGGACCCTTTTTTCCAGGGAAGGGAAGATGGGATTGAAGGGAACATCGGTAAGCAACAGATTAATTGCCCTTCAGAATATTGGTAGCATCGATTGAACGTGAGTGGAGCACATCGGCTCGAACAATTAGCTCCTCGTGCAGGATGTGACAGATTGTCGTCGACTAAAAGCACAGAAGGCGCACGTCAGTTCGGTGGTGCGCTGTTCAGGTGTTGCGTGTGATGAAACACGATCAAAACACGCAAGATTTACATATCAACCTGATGGTGCCGTTGGTGACAAACTCGTGGGAATGCGAAGCAAACGGAAGTGGACCTAAGAAAATGGGGCCATTCGGAAGAGTTATTTATGCACACCAAGCAAAGGGTAAGCGGAAACCCCTCCGGGCCTAGCGATTGAACACGGTTGTTATCTTTGGTGGAATGTGGCCATTTAGAAAGGTGTGAAGCGCAAGGTGCTGTTGCAGACACAAGAGATCGAAGATCAATATGGCTTCGATCGATCACTAGGAACGTCATTAGGAATGAAACACTAATGCAGCTCGTTCTCTGCAGTTACAGCAGCTGGCTTTGGGGTCGGAATTGCAACCAACCGGCTCATCAAAGGAGCAGTGCGCGCACATTGCGACACACAAATGTGGCGTCAATTTGCACGTAAGCAAAACCGAATGGCAGACCGGCCTGGGGTGAAGGCAACCCACGCGCCATCTTCATTCGCGATCGCGATTATGATCTTGAACGTGTACGTGCGTAAGAGTGTGCGAGAGAGGTCGCATTACGAACGGCATTACGCCACCAGAGTGCGGAAGATAGATGGGAGAGTACAAAAATTGGCTGACAAACGTATGTGCCTTCGGATTGTGGTATGTCGATAGGACGGTTCCGAGTTGGGTCCACCGTTTAATGATATTCCGTGCAAGTGCGTTTCACTCCGAATCTGTCCACCATTGCCACACATTCTGCAACGGTCGGATTATGATGGTGCTCAGCTGATGATTGCAAATGTGGTGATTGTTGTTCCTAAATGGTTGAGCAGCATCGTCTTTGCTACTCCCGGGCCGAAGGTTACATTCGCTCGACACTGAACTTCATTCACTCGAGCCAGAGACACTCGCCAACGAGGAGGAATTCGCCAAAAGCATAGCGGCTCAAGGTCGCCCATCCGTTTTGTTTTTATTGCGATGTGTGCGTGTTTTTTTTTCTTTATTACAATCTCCTTATTTGCACATATCTGCTATCTTGGAATCTTTAAAGACTGAAGGATATTGGTTTGAAGACGCTTAAAGTAACCGTGTACTGGAGTAACAAAAGAAGCAGGAATGAAATCAAAAGAGAGAGGGCTAATAATTAAAAGCAACACGTGAAGAAACTGTAATGTCATTCGATTTGATGCCATCATAATTGTGTTAACTTTCTCGTTGTCTGTTCACTCAGCAAATAGCGTCAAACAAAAAAAAGTAATAGTGAAATTGTTGAAAAGAAGAGTTAACATCATCCCTCGAACAATATCGAATTAACAAAGGGTGCACGATGGTGTAATTGCATCACCCTCAACAATGCGGGAACAAAAGGGCACAAACAGGCACCACAAAGGGTTTGGTGCACAGGTGTATGATGATGATGGGTGCCGGGCCACGCGATAGGTATTAAAGCGAACGCGTGCCAAGAAGCAAGATAATCGTGATGAAAAACATTGATCGAAACATAAGCAGCAGCATAAGCAGGTGAAACTCTATATATGCTGGCGAAATGGCATATCTAAACATAGCCTAAATGTGCTCATTGATCATTGATGACTTCAGAGCGTTGGATGCGGGTCGTGCTTTCTGTAGCGTCCCCTTTTCCCCTATGCCGAAATGTTGTGTTCCCATCGATTGGCGCTTTGATTTGAAGTAAAAGCTTCGGTAAAAGAGTGTTTGGGAATGTCGTCGTTTGGCTTTGGTAAATATTGTTGAATGCATCCGACCACTGCCGAATGCTGCTGGCAGATAAATAGAGGACATTTGTGTGTGTCTGTTGTGCTGAAAGGCAGCAATCGATACGGGAAATGGTAATTGAATCCAATGCTGCTTGAAGAAGCTCTCTGGGTCGTATATTTATCAAAACCCGGTATCGTTGAACCAAAGCAAACAAACGTGCATGTTGTGCTGTACGTTCGAAACATACTTTTGGGAGCGGCACGGCATGTGAGCGACCAAACAAAGCGACCTATCCATCACGGTGTTTCTTGAACTTATGTTAATTAATTTTCGCGTTCACGTGCCTTCTAAAGTAGCGTGATTAGATAAACGTTCGACAGATTGCCCTGGGAACTGGGGAGACTTTCAGTTTTACTTGCTGACATCGGGTCAGCTTCAGCTTCATCTTCATCAGCCAGACAGGACCGGGGGTCGTCTTCGATTGGACGGAACTCGTTAAGCTACTGCCTCAGTACCATGTTTCGTCACTACGTAGCGCCAAAGTGCCACCGGTATGCGTGCGAGTGTGTGGACGTGTGCACTCCACGTTGAGATGAAATTGAAAATTAAGCGACCTTCTAGTTCAATGTCTGCAATAGCTGCGGGAGGTATCCGGCACTAAGCTGGATAGCGGTACAAGCCGGCCGCATGATCGTTGGAGTAGCAGCAGAAGAGATGATCGCTAACGATCGTGGATAAATAAGCCATCGACAAGCGTGGCACGGAGGGCACTCTTGGCCGCGATTTCCGTGGTTGTTTGTTGAATTGCATCTCGCGCTGTTCGCTTTTGGGATGAAACAGTACACTAGAGCATAATTACACACCAGCAGCATAGCGAATTGACCGTAGTTTAGAGTGTAGCAATACGGGGGAGAGAAAAACTTACCCCATAGAAAGAGCTCTTTGTATTGTGCAAATAGGAAAATTTAGTTGAAACAAAAATTAAAATAACTTATCTCATCGCAAAAGAATTCAGTCAAATTTAATTAAAAATAAAATTTCACTATTTTCCACTCCGCGTGGTGCGTCCGGTGGTGAATGTAAATTAATTAAAATCATTGCCTATTAGAGCGCAGGCTAGCAGAACAAGCAATGAATGATAAAGAAAAGGCACGCTCAGGACACGTAACAAAACGGCGTCCCATTTCGGAATGGGGAGCTGTTTGGTTTGTTGTCGTTGTTGTTGGTGGCGCAATATGACGAGCGTTAAAAAGTTATCATCATCATCCACTCCATTGACAATGATGATAGGTCGGTTATTTTTCTTGTCGCATCTCTCTCGCGCCTCCGTCCCGGTATGGTGAAGACGAGCGGCGAAATAATGCTTAACCGCTGGTCATCAATCGTAGTGCCAGGGGGGAAAAGCACACACACACAAAAGTGACTGCAATTAAATGGCCCGTAGTTTGCCGTTTTATTGCCTTTACAGTTTATTAGATTCCAGCATTTGCTCGATAGTGGACAGCATTGCTTTCACAGTGAGCAGGTTTTTCAGTGAATGTAACTTTTCCTTTTCCGCGTTCGGTGATGATGAGATCGTTTAAGCATGATCTTTGCTTGATCTAACTTGAATCCGCGATACTAGTGATGGAAAGATAGAAATTCCTAAAACAAAACGAGAGATTGCAGTTCGTTCACTCCTTCAAAGCAGTAGGTGATCTTACATAGAGTTAAAAAACGATATTTGGAATGTTCGATCATAGGAGCGATGATTCGAGCTATCTTTCATGTATGCAGATATTTGGTATGACCGTACATAGAAACATTATTTCGAATGACTGTTCCTACATATTTAGAGCAATTCTTGATGTAAACTTATGACTCATTTTTGAAGAGGTAGTATAAGATAGAATAAGATTTTATTAAGTACGCCTCTGAGACATGGACTTAGTGCAAAACTGGCGAAACCCTCTTAGTCGCGTTCGAGAGGAAGATACAATGACGAGCTCTACGAGCTATACGATGATCTCACCATCGTGCAGCGAATTAGACTCGCCAGGCTCCGGTGCGATGGTCATGTCATGAGAATGAAACTGGATGACACAGTCCGTAAAGTACTTTTAGGCTGTCCACACAGACAGAGGAGGCGTAGTAGGTCAAAACTGAAATATAGGGATGGCGTTGATGCGTCCGCCAGAACGACCGGGATAACCAGAACAACCGGGATAAGAACGACTGGACCGTGTGCGGTATTGAGGATTGTTGCATCAGACCAAGACCGCGAAGCGGTTGTAGCACCAGATAAGTTAGTAAGTCAGATTTTATTAATAACATTTAGAGTATTTGTTCATAGGAACGATTACGGGAATTTATGGTTTTAGGGTATCGTTCTTGGAGCGTCTCAGTGGCTCAGAGAAGATATTGGCGTCGGTCTTTAAACGGCTAGGAACGATGTTCGAATCCAATTGGGGTTGTTCCCCATTACGTAGGATAACTGATTATCCGCGCGCCAATTCAAGTCACGGAAGCGATCCATTCGAGGTTAAAGAGCCATAAAAGAAGGTGCAAAAGGGTGTCGTTCTAAGGAACGATAATTGAAGTGATCGTTGTTAGGCGAACTTATGAACTATATTTTCAGTTTGTTCATAAGAACTTTCAAATGAAGCGGAGGAAGCAATAAAGCACATTCCAATTTCGAAGTGGAGCCATTCCAGCAGGTTCGTTCATAATTTCCCATCACTATCCAATGATAATGTGAATAAAATTAAAGCACAGTTTAAACATTCACTCTGACGCGTTTAGACGGTTCATTGGAAGGGGAAAAGCAGATAGAAGGATACAATGCAACGTTGGTTCATATTATTCATTGCTTCTGGATGCATATAAATCGACCAAAAAAAAAAACCCCGAGCACAATTCGAGTGTTTCTATTGTGTTGCGGTAAGGAAAGACAGCAGGTGCCAACAGCAAAGGCAGCAAAAAAAATTCGCAAAATTGAATAGCCCAACATGTTTGCAGATTTATGGAGTAGATGTTTTTATGTTCGCGAAATCGTAATGGTCGCGATTCCTTGGGAAGGCCACAGTGCCAAATGGTGGAGAGTGTTGAAAGTGCACTCCCCCCTCACCCCCGCCCCATCACGGGTTCAGATAATCTATGTTTAAGGTAATCTTTCCACTATATCTTAAGCAACATCGGGTTTGTTAGAAAAACATCGTTCCTAACATCCATCGTGCTGCGATTTGCGGTCGTGGAAAAGGTGCAACTAATTGTGCGCTGCTTAAAATGTGATCGCTGCCTGTTTGACCCCTTCCAGGGGAGGGTGTGACCAGACCCGGTACCCGGTGCCAGTATGCGCTTGTTCCCGCATAAATTAGTTCCGTTGTTTTGTGTGTTTCTTTTTGGCTGCAGTTGCACGCCACGGTACGGCAGGGCCCGGTGGCAAAGGTGTTGATGGTGCAGTTCTCACGGACCGTTGGGTGCAACGCCTTGTTCACTAAGGTCTGGTTGGGGCATTAATTTCGGGGGTGAAGTAATGCTCCGACAGCCCGGTTTGACACCGACCAAAATGCATCCTGATAAGGTCTGAAGTCCATTGTGGTCCGGGAGTCCATGCTGTTTTCCGATCGCAATGGTAGCGAAAGAAAAATCATCCCTCATAAGCGCTTGCGTAACGGAATCCGCTAATTGCATTTACGAGTATTGCTCGTAAAAATCAGCCGGGTTGTTAAAACAACCGTAAAACATTGTCACTTTCATTTGGCCGGTACGAGGTCGGTACGATTAAACTGTACCATCGGTGATCGGTGAGAGTTGTCGAGCGGAACAAAACGATACAGCGAGAGTAGCTTAAAGTGTCTTTACCACCGGTGAATCGCCCGTGGTTAGTAAATGGATGAAATACTTCATGGTATACAGGTAATTCGCCTTAAACAGACAACACATTATTGTGCTAAGGCGGAGTACATTTTTGGAGAAGGAAAAAAACATCATGAATAAACCGCAACGAGCGGATGCATCAATGAACATTCATTTAATAATATTTTCCTTTGGGGCATTACAACGAACAAAATGTTCAAAGGCCTCTGAATACTCTGAATATGTCAGAAAATTCAATTTATTTCAAACAATACCATCGTGAGCAAATTAATTAATCAGCTTCCAAGCATGATTTGTGTTTTTGATAATTTGATTGGAAATTGTGATTGATATTCATGTGAAAATAAAACACAACAATTTGCTTAACATGCTCAAGCAACGTCATTCGCAGTATGGAGTTACTTCGCTTGAAAGAAATTTGAACAAATTAATTTTGAATAAATTGAAATACTCATTAAAATGAAGCTGTAAAACGTGATGAATAATTAATAATTATATCCGTACTAATTACTGTAATAGTTTAAAAAAATATTAAGTCATGTTCTTTATCAAATGTTTCTGAAATGATAAAACATGCAACTGAACTTTCACCTGTTCGCTATATAAGCGAGATCGAACGTATCCCCCCTTTGTGGTTAATTTAATATAGAAACTTCTCTGATTCGAAACGACCAACATAATGAACACCAATTAAAGGCACGTGAGTGAAAATGAGTGCCGTGGCGCTCGCACTCCATACTGACCACGATTACAAAGTTCATGTGTTTCCAATATTCACCCCTTCACCTCACAAAGCGAATATTTCTCCCAAAAAATGAAGCAAATTCTAATTATCCTCTTGAACAAAAGCCCAAATACCCCACGCCTGAATGGAGCGTAAAACCAACAGAATTGTATATCTATTAATTTAATCTGTGCAGTACAAATAGGCTCCCTTCGAATGGACGCTTCTGGTCAGCGGTTATGTAAAGAGAGCTACAAAAGAAAAGAAACGCGATCATGAATGGTTGGTATTATCTTTACAATGTAATCGCCACACGCCTCGAGACGCCCGTTGGAGGGGTGTTTTGAAAACGAATCTATCATTAGCATCGACGAAAGATCCCGGGCGAGCCATGCTTGGTATGCTTGGTCCATACTTCGGGTGGTGCATTATCGGTCTCGAATCGAATCGATCCGCTTTGGGTTCGCTCTCGTGTCGAACGCATCATTGGACCGTCTGCCAGCCGTAGCTGCGTCCGAAGGTAACGAGCCAATGGGGTTAAGAGACGTGCATGCCATTCGATTGACATCGTACACTAGTGTAAGCGGTTCAATTTACCTTCCTGGTGTGTCTTTGTGTAAGGAACATGCTTTCCGATGGGGAAGATTCCTCCGAAGGGCTGTACGAGGGAGGAAAGCAAGCATTCATTGGGCCTGAGTTGTATGATATATTTTTTTTCTTCTCTCTCTCTCTCTCTCTCTCTCTCTCTTGCTCTCTTCGGTATGTGTGTGTCCCTTTATTGTCGTGGATGTGCACGGTTAACGTGTCAGGTCGAGTTACAAAAGCGACCGTAACACAGTTACGGCACCGTTTGGTCCCGAAAGGAACGTTCACTTTCGATACAGGTGAGCGTTAGCCGCCAACGAATGCCGGTATGGTAAATATGATTTGTGTCGATGCCACCTGGCCATTGCATAGGCAAGTGTACGGACAAGAAGAAAAATGTGCACCGTTAGCGGTCGGGCTCGGGGAAGAATGCGGAAACGGTTGATGATGATGTGGTGATCGCTTCTTCTGGCCAGTTACGATCGTGGGTCATTTTTTTTTTTGGTGTTTCACCGTCCAGCTTAAAGTGAGCTTATTTTGCTGTGATCACAGCAGCTTAAGGGCTTAAAGGGTTCGCAGTTGATGGCGATCAACAAATGATCATTCCTCCATTTGGAGCTGGTAGTGCTTCTACCGCTCTTCACGATGAGACCCGAACAAGTGCATACGTTTGGGGTAATTGCTTGTCAAGGTTCTTCCTTTCACAAAACGTGGTTGTGAGTCGTGGTTTCCAACCATGTGCGAGATGAAGTTTGAAAGCAATGGGTTTTGTTGAATGCGCGCTCGACATCGCCCGGATGCTACCGTTTTGTTTCGGATTGACTTTGTATATCGGTGGTAATTTATGTACACGCAACCCTAACGCCACCAAGAAGTTCATTTCCATAACGGGTCGTTTGTTTGCGGTTCATTGGTCGGGGGTTGGTTAGTGGGACGTGTGTTTTCCCGCGTTCATTGAAGCCTATCGGGTGTATTAATAGAAAAACACCCTTTTATGGTTTATTGTTGTTCGTATTAGAATTTCAGGTAAGTTCAGGTAAGTGGAACTATTTCGTCAGCAGCTCGAAATTGACCCGAGAGCAATTCTGCCTTTTTGCAATCTCATGCATCTGGTGAGGATACAATTAAAGGTGTCAAAACCCTCCGAAGATCACCTTCGCTTAAGAGTGACCCCATCCCTCAGCAGCAGGTCGATCGTGAGCCGTTACGCCAATACTGCAGCCGAGTCGAGTCAGGTACATCTTCCTTTTGTATAACCCCGGTGCCAGGGGGAGGGGACCCAAAAGCATGATCCATTGACCATCGTTTGATGTCGTGCGATCGTGCATCGCGTATGAAATATCACACATTGGTTCGCTTCCCCAGAAGACTGCAATCACCTTGAGCATCCATAAATGGAAGTTAAAATATATTCTTTTCTCGTGATCCATTTTTCTTTGCACGTTACGACCACGTGGAGCTGTGGAGGAAAATGAGGTTTTTGCAAAAAAGCAGCCCGACTTAACAGTATTGACCATTTCGGTCTTTTTTCGCCATCGAAGCAAGCCTGTGGTTGGTTTGACGTGTCAATTGATTGATGGCAGAGAATGGTGGAGGTTACGCTAGCCGCCAAATAGAACTCGTCCATTCCGACTCGTTTGTGTTTTAGTGCTATTCTGCTTACGTTATTCCATCGTGGTGAGTGGGTTTTTTTGGCTTCAAATTTAAGCTATGTAAATTTGTAAAATTTTCGCACAAAGAAAATTGCAACTTACGAGTGATGAGTGTGGTAGCAGAAGGGAAATAGCGGCAGATCAGTACTGATCAAGCCATCACGAACCAACCAGTATGCAGCTAGCAGTAGTAGTTGGCCAATTATTGAGCCATAATTGCAAAAACCTTGCAATCACTCGGTAGGGCAATTTAAGCGCTTAAATGATTAATTTAAAAATAATATTTATACAATTATAGTTAATCGCGAAGGCGTTCGAGGTAAAAGCTCAATTATGAAGATGCTGCGCCGTGCTCCATGCGTTCAAGTATCTGTTTGCATAATAAAGTAAGGTGCAAAATACAATTATCCATTTATGGGTGCTGGGTCGGTGCTGTAAATGCTAATAAACATTGATCTTATTTCAGAAGTGTCTTAAAATAGCTATAAGTGTTAACGGCTCGCTCTCTAATGATTAATGGTTCTTTTGTGTGGTAGACGTACCTACACGATTGATACACTTGTTTCTTGGCGGGACAAGACATGTGAATCGCTCACGGCAACCCGATCGTTGAAGGTGATTCTAATCTGTTTCCGAGCCCGCATAATGTAGGCACTGATCAAAAGTAGTTCACACGAGCCAGTTCAGTTCCTCCAGTTCGTGGTGGTTTGGCGTTGGTGGTGGGGAGAAAGGTAGGTAGGCGGGGGAGATGATTCTTCACCCGCTCACTTGCGCGAATACATTCGAAGATGCGCGGGTACATTCGTAGCTTCCAAGCACGAGCCGCAACTAAATGCAATCGACCCTTCCTTCCATGGTGGCCAGGTGGTGGCCAGGAATTGTGCGCAGTTTGGCCAGCGCGGTGGCAAATAAACTACAATCTCTCGCTCTCTTTATCTTCTGCTCTCTCTCTGGTAGTAAAACACGACAAACGCAAGTACAGCTGAAGCGCGTTCCGATGAGCTGCTGCTGCGGGTAAGCACGTGCAGCCGTGAATTAGAGAAACAGAGAAAGAGCGCACCGTTTCTTCATTTGGCCCATTGCTGCGGATGGTGATGATGATGTTGTCGTGCCAGTACGGATAAAGAGACGGAAAGAGAAGCTAGCTTAATGTCGGACGGAACGAGACTGCAACGGGGGCCCAGAAAGCGCACGAACCCCCTACAATTGGTGAAGATTCAAACGATCCGTGCGACATACCGGGTGTCGGAGGTTGCGGCGCAACTGGCTGGTCTCGTTTTGGGGTTGTTTTTCATAAAATTCCACCACACTACGAATAATGGCGTTATTTGGTGTTTGAACCTTCGACATGGCGCACGGTACGGTGTTCGCTTGTTTCGTGTAGATCGTGTTCGTCACTTGATCCTGCGTTGAAGTCTTTTGGTTCCTTGTTCGGATTCCATTCAAACGGTCGGAAGTGAACTGATCGCTCAGACGCTTTTGATGAAGTAAAGTGACAGTGTTGTGGTGAACTGTGCTCAGTTTGATGATTGATGAATCCAGCCCGCGATAAGGATCATTAAGCAAACTGCATGGAAGAGTGAAAAACGACAGCACAGACGCGAACTGACAGTGGCTTAAGCGTACCGTCAACGAACAGGTGCAAATGTTAAGCTGAGGTGAAACGATCACGCTGTTATCAACGTCCCGCCGGAACCAATCAGTACCCCAAAACATCATAGTGAGTGGATAACGATCGTTCGTTGGGACGGGTAGATCGTGGGGCTGAAGGCGTGATGCGATTTAATAAATCATTGCACCAGTGAGCTTTGATCGTAATCTCGGGAAGCAAAAGGTGTTGACTTGAGCGTGCCTCTGTTTGGCTTATCGGTGAAAGGCAACCGAAAGGTGGGAGTGTTCGGGATTTTTCACCCTTCGCAAATGTTCATGGCAAGAACTTGAGGTGGATAACATCGCTCGATTGGCCTAAGTAAATACATTCGCGTCTTCATAGCCTAGTGATCTGCGCTTTAATGGCTTATTGTGTGGTGCCTTTCGCAACAGGGGCTATTATTCGGTCCCATAGAATGGCTTCTGCTTGCACTGTAAACGGGGGGTGATTTTAAAATCGATTACACCGTGAATTCCCAGTCTCCCTGTGCGCATCCGATCGCTCGCTCTGATGGTAGTTAATCCGTGTAGATGAAAGGAGATTGTACTTTGAAGAATGTTGCCCAACAATCGATCTTCTGTGAGTGGATTACAATATCTTTCGACAGTCGAGAAAATAGTTCTTTCTTGCAATTTTACGCAATCTGGCGTGCTGGTAGACTAACGATCGTTTATAATGCAAACAGAAGCAAAAGAAAAAATCGCCTTTTACACTAACGTCGTTAAGTTGCTTAATTTCACTACGGAGCGATTCCATCCTCCCGGGTGCTGTTAATTTTCTCACTCATATGCCCATGTGATCTATTGTTTCACGGTGCCGTTTTGGTGGTGTATCAGGATTTCACACACAATCACGCACACGGCAGGTTGCCAGCCGTTGGCTGTGCGGTCATAAATTTGTGCGGTTTTCCTTGGACCGGCGTATCTCATCCATCTTTTCGTCCAGTTCGGTGGACGGTTTGGCGGCTACTGGCATTTTACCGGTGGCGTGTGCGTAGATGGTTGCGTTCGTTTTTTTTTTAATGTTTACGAAATTATGCTAATGTGTGTGCTCACACCGCGGTAAAAGCAGATAACTTTTGCTGCGACACAGACCCGCCGTAGGCACAGACGGGAAGGAAATGGGATCGCGAAGACACAAATATTATATGTGCAGCACGGCGCCTCAGGAAACCTTGATGAGCGTTGTCGTTACTGGTTGCGTTTTGGGGGGTTTTTTAGTTTTTATCCATCCGTTAGCGAGGCAGTTCATTAATGTGCCACCGTTGGGATTGTTATCAAAACACTTACGAGGGGCAGCGCTTGGTAAGAAAGGCAAATTTTATGGTTATGGAACAAAAGATGTGCGCCGCGAGTGAAAGAGACTTTGGTGCATTGAGTGGTGATGGAGACGATGCAGTCATCTTTGAACACCGCGCAGATACGAGTGACGAATGAACTCATCTTTGTCGTTTCTAATTTTCAAGGTTGAATCATTGATAGCACAAAGTTTTAGCTTTAGAAAAAAAAATCCATAAAAGTTTAAAACGGTTCCAGAATAGTGAAGCAATCCTAGAAATTGCCCCTGAACTATTTCATGCTTTCGTGTGCGATGAGACAAAGATGGAATGAAGAGAAATGATGAAACGGTAACATACCAATCGTTCGTTACAGTTGCTTACAACGAAGCAGCATGATCGAGAGGTCCAGAGACCGGAGAATCTCAAAGAAATTGTGAAGTGGATTCATTCAATTTAAATTTTTATGATTGCTGCCCGCTTCTATCGTAGTGGTTCTGCTAAGACATTCTAGGTGCAGCAGTGCAACGTTGCTTGAATTTGTTGCATCGGTTTTATTTTAACGTGGTGGTGCGTTTGTTTTATTTATTTGTTTTCGTTCTGAGAATGACTCAACTCGAGTTCGCATCGTATCTACCCATGCCCGAAGCCATGGACAGCATTTGATTGTGCGTTTTTGCACTCATTGCTTTATCCTCTTGGACGCGTTGCATTTTTTTTTTGTGCTGGGGTGTGTGTGTGCGCAAATGCATCCTTCAGATGGGATTAGACAAGGGAACGAAAGGGGGGAAAAAAGAAACCATCCTGCCGTACTAACGTTGAAATATTCTCTTCATCCCAGCGGAACGAATGCCGTTCGCCGGATGGAAAGGAAGTTTAATTCGATTAGAAGCATTCGTCTGGATTTGAGGCAAGTTCAAATGCCGGGGACTGGAGAATGGATAGGTATTGATTTTCTGTTTCATTTAAAGTACTTTTTCCCCACAACGAATCGATTGTTATCCGTTGTTGAGATGCTGGATCGTGCCGGTTACGCAATTCCACCGTAACGAACGATAAGGACACAGTTGATGAATGCAATTAGTAGATGAATTCTGTTGAATAATGCACACACTTTTGATGTGCCTTTTTCTGCCTTAAGGGAGAAGTGCTTTTGAAGTCAAAGTTGAAAATAAACCAGTAGGGTAGAAAAATATGAATTCGCAAAACTTTAAAGCTAATTGAACAACCAAACTCTTAAATCGATCACAAGAAAGATGCTAAAAAGTAAACGAATTTAAGGCTGTAAATCGGTTAGCCCGCACATTTAAGCATAAAATAGTTGACTAACGATGTTACATCAAGCTGGGGCTGTGTTAAATGCTCAGATTAGTGCCGCCTGTTCCGTTGTCACGTTTCCGGACCGTCTTGAAGGTGTGGTCCCACTGAAGATTCATTAGATTAATGCGAAAGCACCCGGCTTCGGGGAGCTCGGAGAGGTGAGCGTAGCTGGACATTTAGTTTCATGGTGTGTTCTCAGCATCGCGAGCATCATAAAAATAGATGAAAAGGGATTTGTAAACATTTCGCGTCCCGCTGCTGTAATCCCGCGAAGCAGGAGGCAAAGTTAATTGGAAAGGTTAAATTAACGCCTGTCGAGGGTTTTTCGGTACCGGTCGAGGTTTGATTTCGGTGGTAGACCGGTTGTCACTATGTCAACTCCACAGCGGACACACTGGCGTACGGGCGTCCACCGTCGTGCTAAAGGGTGACCGTTAAAGATTGTAATGAGTAATTAAATTTTAATTGATAATTTAATGCTCGTAGCGCAGGTGAGCCGCGCACGAATAAACTCATTTATTATGGGCTAGATTATGGGGCAGGGGATACGAAGAATTTCAATAACTTTGCTCAAGTGGTGTTGATTTATGCAGGGTAAATAGTAAATTGTTCTAAAGAAGGTCAAATGGCAGTTGGTCTGTTTGTTGTTTTCTTCTCCTGTTTGGGTTATTTTGTTCTGTCCGGTTCTTTGGAAAAGAGAAATAAATTATTCCCCTAAATGCTGCACGCATGCATGCGCAACCAAACGCTCTCCCTTTTCGTTGCCTGGAGTGATAACCGTGGCCTAAAAGTGATTTAATCTGACCATTGAGTGAAAACGGTCAATTTTTTAGGCAAATGTAAGCTATTACATCAGGCTTTTGCGATACGGCCTCCAATGAACAAGGCAAAGAAATTGCGCCCTAATGCTCATCAAATAACAAAAATAACTCATGATGGCGATGGAAGCAAAGCTCGTGGAAGTAGTTCACTGTTTCGTGTTCATAAGACGATAGCCAACGCTGTGAGGGCATTGAAAATGAAGAATTTTTATATTGAAATAAAATGCCGCACAACAACAAGCAATCATGAAACAGAGGCGATTTTGCTATTTGTACGCCGGCACAAAGCACCATCATCAAAAAATCACTTTGACGCATAAGATCTAAAGCAGTTCATTAAGGGTGCAGGGGTAATTTTACGCTTTTCACCATTTCAATTTCCATCTTCAAACGTCGGTCGGTTGGTTGGCAACGGAAAATCACAAGTAAATGGCAAATTTTGGGCATATTTTGATCGTTTACGGTGAATCAAAGCTTACGGACGTCACGTTTCTAGAGCGATTGAAACACTGACCCTGAAATGATACACTAATTCCGTAATGGATGTTACGTCTGCTTGGTTTGAAATTATTTCTAATAGACAATAAACGACGATTCGTTAATGATGGTAGGAAGGCGAGCAAGGGCAATTGTTGCTGTGTGCCAGGAAATCAATACGCCATGTTTAACCCATATACCAAACTTGTTGGACAAACGCGAACCTTCCTCGAACGTTCGTAACCAATCTGCATATTTCCGAGGTTTGCTTCTGGCATGACCACGGGAATTGTGTGTGTGTGTGTTGACCACATACGGCAGCGGTCCACAACTCCAACCCGTTCGTACAAGTTCCGGAAAGATCATCCACCAGGAGGACATGGACACATCCCGCATGATGGTTCTACCCCGAAACGTGTCATTTTGAACGGAAAAGGATCGCCACCGAACGCGATTGTTGCCGTGTAATGTTTGCGGTTAGAAGGTGACAGCTACTTGGTCAGCACTTTTCTCACACACTCTCGGCCATCGTACACATTTTCCTTCGTCGCCAATTAAGCCTTGGACATTTGATTGCGTGTGCATAGGGTTGATGTGATTTGCACGTGCAGCAACCGGACACGGCTACCATACGGTACCATAGGAAAGGGTCCCGAGTAAGAATCGATTGCCCTCAACTCGATGATCGATGAAGAAGAGAGAGAGAGGATATAGAGTTGTGAGGGAAGGTAGTATTTTTTATTGGATTTCCCTTTGGAAAAACTTTGCCACAGCCCTGAGGACAAAACGATGTGACGGTTGCAAACTGTTGCAATGCAGATATGTACGGTGTAGATTTTTTTTTTTACATTTCCGATTAGACATTTGATGGAATGGGTTTAAATGGAATTGGAAGACATCGCTGAGCGTGTTAGGTGGTTACGGTATTCTGAAGAAAAATGGACAGATTTCATGCGGATGTCACGATGGACGAGTAATTAATTTTTCATGACAGAAGAATTTATCAAAAATTAATTAAGTCAATAAAGATAACGAGGAAGAGACTGTAAGTTGCTCGATGTGTTTCATTTGCATACCTTTAGGTGTCAATAATCATGTTTTACTTTGTTTTGTGAAAACAGTTGTGGAAGTTATCAATTGATTTATTTGTGTGCTGTGTAATATTCCTACAAAATGCATATTAAACAGCAACATTGAAATTGATGCGAGGTTAACCCATCGATTAAGTTTGCCGACCAGAAGGGTGAGCAAACAAAAAAACGCTCAAGTCACAAACACATTCGCGGTGTACCGAAATGAATGGGATTTAGCACGAAATTGACAGACAGAGCGCTTGCACGCTCAATCATCGCTCGGTAAACAGGCCCACGCTATCAACGAGCGGATTGTGGTTGGAAGGATTTATGAGCAAACTGGCAACGTACGGGTTGATTGGTGTATGTCATACGACGTATGTGCTTGCCGGGGCAGTGTGCATGGGAAGGTTAGGAAATGCGTCCTTGGTTGTAAATAATTTAGCAACGTCGAGTACGATTTGGCGACGAACGCGACCGCGACTTATTATCGGCTTTGAGTGTGTGTCCCATCTCACCAAGCGCGAGCGGATATTATAACGCTTTCACTGTAAAGTTGCCATGTGGCACTAGTAATTTACAGTTCATAAAGTTCGACCCTTCAGAGTGGATGTCCCAGTGTGAGCCGTACGAAGCCACACCGAAATCGTTCATCATCATCCGGTAGATCGTCCGGGCACGGAAGGAAACGTTGGATGCAAACGAGTGGAAAAGGAATCCGGAAGCTCTTGTATATATACACACATACACACCTACCTACAAGACAAACTTCCGCTTGAGGACACACAAACACACATCCCGCACACACATACCCGCATCCACAATTCAACAGTCGATGATTGTAACGTGCGGCGTAACACGAATTTCATAAATTCAATTTTAATCCGCCACGGCTAAGCCGGTGGAAATTTATGGGTGTGATTTGGTCCACACCGCAAGTGAGCGCGTGCGGTACCGGGCGATTCGTTTGTTTTTCTCGCGGACGGCGCGCCCTGCCGACACGTGCTAGGCACGACGCGTAGCCACAAAAACCGCGAAGGCACTTTTGCAAAAACCGATCGCCAATGGTTTTCCCTTGCGGCCAACTGATGTCTCACCGTTATCGCTGGCAGCAGGTGGATTGATAAGTTCGTAGGGTGGAAAACGAACGGTGAGGTGAGGGAATGGAGAAAACAGTGTGCTGTAACGGATTAATCTAATATAATTGAGCTTTAAACGAAATGGAACGAAACGGTACATGTTTAATTATTATCTTTTCGGCAGTGTGGAACTTCTCCTTTCGCGTCGAAAGCATGGGACAGCTAAGGTTGGGGCGGTGTCCCACGTGGGGGTATTATAATCTCATTTCCAAAATAGGAGATGGAAATTTATTAGCAGCTAACTACCATTTCGTGACGTGTGCGCGTTGATAAATGGCTCGCGGGTGATTTTGGGTGGCCACGAAGCGGGGTTGGGTTGTGGGAGCGCCCGAAGATGATCGGAAAATGGCGTTGACGGCCGAGGGAAGAAGATGACGGAGCCCACGGGCAAAAGGCGCATGATGCTGCAATAGATGAAGCTCCCATTTGCCCGCTCCGGTGCCATTCATCATTCTGTCAAATTGAAAAAAGCGTGTCTGTGAAACGTGTACCCATACGCGCTGCCACGGTGACGGTCGGCAGCTTTCCGCTGGGTTGGCGTATTGGCCGCTGCACCATACCATTGACGGATTCGTTTTTCATTAGCCGTTTTGTTTTGCCCTGGGAGTGTTTTGTTGTTTGGATTACTGTGCGTTCCGTACCAGCTCCAGTTACGCCGATGTAATACACGATGTCTATCTGCGTGGGTTCACCATCGCTGTAAGGTGGATATTAATGCAAATTTTAGCCAGAACGGAACGTAAAAAAAACAACAAGCAGTAATGAGATAGTAGATCTGTGATCTCCATTAATGAAAAGATGACAAAACGTTTGTGAGCTACCGTAAACTTGTTTTACATCATGTTTCCCTTGGTTCTGTTGTTTTCACATGTGAACGAAGGTTTTGCTGGAAAATGATTGCACATACCAGCTGGCACCGGGTTGGGAAATATGAAGCGGCAAGCTTTAATGATCATCAAACCGAAGTGCAGCGTACGGGCGTAAATCATGTCTTTAATTTGAGCACCTAGCTCTTGAGCTAACGGCCACACATTAAAGATGGTGGCATTGAAGCTTTTAATGTGATTTACCACGAACCGTAAGCGCTAATGCTTGATTCGGTCCTACTGGATACGTGGATACGTTGGTGCAAATGATGGGCTTACGTCAACGGGGACTCCACGTGTTGCGACCGGATTGCGTGCATTACGACCAAAGCTAGCGTAGGCCAAAGTTTCCAATCGTACAAAGATGCTTGGACAAGTAATGTGGATTAGATTGGAAATAGTTTTGCTAAGCCATGAGGAAAAAAAGTTACAATAAATCGGGAACAACTTCGACAGTGATGTCATCGATTGATCGACCCGTCCCGTCCGAGCTCTCGTTGCTAACGCAGCTGCCTGTCGATGGATATCAATCGACTTCAATTTATATGGCCAATGGGTTTTTACTGTCCGGTGTGTGGTGGACGACTTAGAGCTTTTCAGTTTGTGGGTAAGCTTCTTCTTCCAAGCTCTAAGCTTCCAAGTGGTCGATACGCATCCGGCATCCGAAAGGGACACGAGTCCGGCACTGGCAGAGATAACCGTTTGGTCTATAAAAGTTTATCGACCGCCCGAAAATTCGTAACAAATGAGCAATCGGTGTCAATATCTCTACCGGGGAAATGGGTGGATGGTTCGTTTTCATGTAGATTTTGCACCTACAGCACGGAGGAACGACTGAATGGACGGACGGTCTAATACTAGATTCTGGGTGAGGAAGTTTAGGAAGCGAGAGCACGCGAGGCAAACGGAAACGACAGAGCACGATTAATGATCCGTATCGATGATAAACATGATGTGAAAACAGATGAGCTTTTGAGTGGAACAAGGGCCGAAAGATGCATGTTGGAACGTAGACGTTTAGTTTTCCTGATTTTTTTTCATTCGTGTGGAACATAAACGGGATCGAACTTTGGGCTGAATGAGTGAAATTAAGAAGAAGAAAAAAAAAGAATGAAAGAGGCTGAAATTTAGACAATTTGACATTTAGAAAAATATGCAGTTATTGTGTAGAGATGAAGTTATATTGCAGCCATTGTTGGTTAGGGCTTTATCGACCACTTCAAGAACTCTAAGAAATGTTGCACAACGATACAGGATTGCCGACATAAGTCTGTTCCAGAATTGGCAAATGTTTTCGTAATATAATTACTGATTCGATAATTCCCCATCGGGCTCGTCGGTATTCTCACAAAACATAGGCGCAGGAGAGTTTCTGGAATTTACAGTAACCTCTCCCGTATCACAGCATGGCACTTGATCCTATCGGGGGGTTTTGCTTGCAACTTGACCGCATCGGATCACGTGCTGCACAGTGAGCAATTGAGCGTAGGTTAGTGCTGTTACGCAAACACGGCGAATTGATTATCAATCGCGTCCGCCGCATTAGCGCATTCGGAACGGTATGCCTGCGTGGACGGTGTCGATGGACGTCTCTTGAAGTGTGTTTGACGCATCGTTTCATCGATTGCATCTCGCACGATGGGATAGGTCTTGGCGATGGCGTGTGCTGCAGGACGAGAAACTTTGTTGATGAGATTGTGCACTTGTGAACCTGTTTGATCAGCATCAGCGTATGTTTCGTGTGATTTTGCTTTGGCATTCAGCGCCACAACGGATCAGACGCAGTGGCCACATTATGGGTTAATAGATACCTTTGAACCGGTAGGGTTTAGCGAACTCAGTGTTCCTGTAGTGTCAATAGTTTGCTTTGGTTATGTTAATTAATTTGACCTTTCGATAAGGAGATGAATCAGTTAAGGTATAAGATATGGCTTAACCAAACTGAAGAAAAATGCTGATAAAAGATACGGATATTACGATGCGTAATAATCGCGTAACGTCCATGGTAGTGGTAAGCAACGACATCTGACTGATTTATTGCCTCGTTTCCGCTAGGCTTATGAATTGTTACGATGCAGACCAAACAACCGGAGAAATTATAAACATTCAACTGACTATTTAATAATTACTAGCAATAAGCATTAAACTACCAATAATCCAACAATTTCTCTCTTGGCGCAGGAAATACACATAATAATTATTTATTTGGAGAACATTTTTAAATATGCTATCCTGTGTACTTTGGATTGGACGACCACTATTCTACGCCTCAGATCATTTAAATGACTTGTTTATAGATTGATGTCATGAAAGTCTTAAGGAAATTGTCACTTCTTTGGAAAAGAAGCGAATCTCCCACATTGCTTCGTGGAATCACATCCATCTACCTTGGACATGGGTTAATGAATTGACCCATCTCGGCCAGTCGTCGGCCAAGTGATCCGAGAAGTGAACAAGTCAGTATTTATTTGTTGAACCATTCCAAATCCTAATAAGTTAATCCGTGCGTATTTATATAGTCACGTCCCGGAGTCCCGCAGCAACCGTTCGTCAGTACTGTAGTTTTGTGAGGAAGTTAGCTTCCAGTGAAAACGCCACGGTAGCAAAGTGGCAGCAAAAAGAAACAAACGACTCAAAGTGATAGTGATTCATAGTACCCATGATGGACTTAACGAAAGATCTGGCGCCAAATCGTCGGTCGGGAGGAGATAATCATCGGAGGAAAATTATATCTCTATAAATATTTTCCCATCGGCGGCACTAAAACGGTTCCGCTGGAAGGGGGGACGGTGGGACGGAAACGGTGCAACGGTTTCCCCGTTTCGCTCCCCTGGTACAGGCCGTTTTTGTTCAGCATCATTCTGGTGCTGGCCGCTGCTTGTGTAAGTGCTCGTTCCGGAGAAATTTATTGGCGCTATCATGCTGAAATCAGGTACTGCCACTTCTGTGTGCTGTGTTCTGATGCAGCCAGATTCCTTTGCCATGGTTTGCAGCGATCCAGCGGCCAGGTGAAAATGGGCAGCACAAAGGAGGGGGCGATTTTTTAAATAAATAAAAGCAAAACTGTTTTAAACTCCAATAACACTTAACGACTAAACCAGAGCTCTGGTGAACACCGCAGCCGGCAGAGAAGTGATATGGTTCGCCGAACTCGCATGGCACAGTGTGCTTGCTCGATGGCCACATGGTCGTGAACGGATGGCTTTGGCTTCTGGAGGTGGGAAAGATAGTTGTAAGAAGCAGCGGAACTATATGAGCACGGTGGCCGTTAGTGATGTATAAAGGAAGTTTGGTTTCGCGAGGGAAGATATTCTCCCATCCCTTGGCCGAACCTAAATCGAAGGATGGAATGGGGGATCGTGGTTTGACTTTGCCGGTTTGTAGCGTATTTTTCTTCTCCACTAGCCGGTGCTAGGTGCCAGATCCGTAAGACCCATTTCATCACAAAACCTGCGCTCCTGCTGTAGTGTCGTTCGGAAGGATCCTCAAGGCAGCAAAGCGTCTGGCCGCCCATCACAAGACGAGGGAGAGAACATTGTAAAGAAATATAGTACGGTTGGAAATAACGTTCTGCTCATGAATATTAATTTCGATATTGTTGTTGCCACCCGGGCTGGGGGTTTCCATCCGAGTGTGCGTCGATTTTAGTGGATTCCATCGTTGGAGCTTTTTAAACGTTCGGTCACGTTGTGCGGAAGCTTACTGGAAGCTGCTGGTTTGGCACGGTGTAAAGGCTGAAGTTAATTTTTATTGTTTTAAAATTATCAATTATCGTAAATTTGGGCACTTTCTTTGGCGTTTGCTTGCTGCCTGGACGGAACATTTCGATGCAACCTTTTCGGGGAGGGGTACCGGGTTCGGTACTCGGGCTGGAAGCAAATGAAGTATTGCGGGGGGTTTCCTTGCAGAGCGGAATGGAATTAATTTAGTCAAACAGAGATCGTTGGATCTGCTGGAGTGTAAATTAATTGTTTATGGCAAGAGCCCCTAGAATGTGAGCAAACATTTTCTACAATCGTTTTTTCCGCCGTTATCGAGTGTGGCAATAATGAGCAAATAGGTTGAGCGACCGGCATCCGTGAGCGAAAGTGTTCCGGTATGATAAAAATAATGAATAAAGCATGTCATAAAATTAGCTACCATGAATTGTGGAGTACTAAAAACGCATTGAAATGAGTGCTTTTGAAAAGCAAAAATTTCCTCAAACGGGCCAAACATTTACAGTGCACAGCACCATAGACCGCGTGGTACCGTAATGCACCGAAAAGTGAAGCAACTCGGGACTCTTTAGGGCCACTCCTCGTACACAAGGAATTCACTAGTGAGAACTAATGAAGACTAATGATGGCCGGTATTTTTGTAGCAGCAGCAGCAGTACCAGGAGCTGCACTGCCGAAAGTTCAGTTGGAACGAATAGTCGTCTTCTTGGGAAGTGCAGCTCAGCAAGGGGAACATCTCGTATTTCAGCTCACAGCTAAGAGCACTTCATTCCAGCATATGGCCCGGCCCCCGTTGCAAATTGTTTCACGTCGAGTCCAGCAGGACGACTGCTGGTAGTGCGTCCGCAGTGTTGCAGGGAGTCGTCTCCTACGAGTGGACACAATGTGGCTAATGAATAATTGACCGTGGTTTCTACACGACGGCACTGTCGATCTCGAGTGGCCCCCCCCCCCGATGGTGCTGTGGGAGTTGTCGAAAAAGATTCGACGTGCGACTGGTTTGCTGACACAGAACACTGGACTGTGGAATGGAATGTGTCGTCGTAGACGTCGTCTTTTCGTTGAATGTCGACCGCGTACGAGTTCATCAAAATCGTACAGCAGCTTTAGCATCAGCTGCGCTTGCAGGATAGCTTCATCTTTGCTTGATTACGGTCGGACATCGAGACATCGAGTCCGTTCGGGGTACGATGTGGTTTTGTGGTATTTTTGCAAACATTCTGTGACGTTTCTATTTTTGGGAGAACTGTTACTGAACCAAGGCACCCGTTTGGGGGGAACCACTATCGTTGGCAATTTTTGCTGAGTGCTGGCTAATTGATCGACATAAAGTCCGATAGTGGCGGTGAACATGCCGTCACTTGTTAGTACTTCAAGAGCGAAATGGGACACTGTGTATTTTTTTGTTATTACGAGATAGGCTTAGCTATTCTATATGAAATCTACAAAAGATAAGTAATGAAACATGTAGCTGATTATCGTTCATCTGTAGAAAGAATGACTAAAATAGCCAGATTATCAGAACAAATAAAAGCGAATCAATCAAAGCGTCTTTTCGTGCTCTCTAATGGCACCAAAAAGCTCACATGAAAGTTTCCAAATCCTGTATTTATTATTAACCAGAACGTCTAATGGTTCTACCACACTGGAGGCATTTTCAAAAAGCTGTCATTTGCTGAGACGAAGCGTAAATTTTTCATTGAACTCTCACTTGCTCGAGACAGAGTTTACCCGAGAACTCGAAGGCCAGTGAAAGTTGTACAGCACCGCTAGCAACGGCAAGACGATGAGGCTTTCAGGGACAATCCTTCAAATCCTCGACAAACACTCGTCACAGTCGTCTGGAGTGCAATGGACGAAGGAACGGAATGGGACCATAATTTTTCGCACCTCGCACCATTTCTTTGAGTAAGCAGAACAGTGTCTCGTTGTGATGAGGGTTCAGGTTTCTCGTTGTCGGACGTCGAAACAAAACCGAACAACCATAACGAACCACTTTTTTGGGTAGAGAATAGACACCGAGAAACATTGCTACGGTGGCCACCGTTGAGCGAACGGAGCCGTGAGATCTTACAGGTGTTTCATCCGGGAACGGGTAAGATCCATGGTTTGTCGTGGAAATACCATCAGAATACGGAATCACCCCTGCGTCCAGTCTTACGTCCCAAGGATGCGAGATGAAGTGTTCGAGGAAGTATAAAAGTAGAAAGCTGTTGAGCTGGTTCGCCCGAAACGGTCGTCCGGATATGTCGGGAAGAAGTTGTGCAACGAAGTGCAATGAAATCGCAAAAGGGTTTCCCCCCGGCGAGTCTTGGCCGCATTCATACAGCAGAGCATTTGTTTCTATTTTGTATGACTTCAATTATTACTTTCTATTCCTTTGTCATTTTTCATCATGCTCCGTAGGTTGACACCAAGCTCCTCGCCGTTCCGCGATGCCCCTTACGTTCAGTGTACGTTTGTTTGTTTGGTTCCGGGAATGCTTTATTCACCCTGGTTACCACTATTTACCATCGTAGATTTAACACCGGTTTCTTCGGCGTTAGTTTATAGAGCTTTTTTTTCTCCTTGGTCTCTCTCTGAGTGTGCCGGGGTAGGATGCGGTCAATGTAACTCATCCATCCTGGACTGCAAACCTGGGTGCCGGGATGGGACTCAGATACCTTTGAAAAAAGATACCTGCTTCGGGTGACACGACGCCGTAACACAATGGCACTTGGGTTTCCTTTTCATCCCTTTAATTTTCTTCCCCATGTTGTTGTTTCATTATTATTTAGCTTTCTTCTAGCACCATTCCCAACTTGCGCCCCGGTGCGAATCATGGTTCTTTGCCACCCATCTCCTGTACACTTCTGTATTGCCACGGGCAAGTACCATTCAGCCATTCAGTCAACAATCTGCTATCGCTAGGAAAAGGTTTTTGTTGCCACGTTCCACTAGCTTTCCCTCGTCCCGAGCTTCGTACGTTAGCGTCGGATTCGGATCCTTAAGAACGGGTGTCCTTTCACTGTACCGTCCAACCCGATTTTGCCATCCCTTGACCATAACCAGTTCCGTGGGGTCGAGGATGTTTATGTGGGTGGTTTGTTTTGTCCTTGCGTACACGGGGAAAACAAAGCTCCCCGTCTCCCCGGGGTCGAGCTTCGAAGGTGTCCGAGCGGAAACGGAAGTGTGGCGTTTGGCAGTGAAGAATCATCAACAACAGCGTAACAATAACAAAAGACAACAAAAGTAACCCACCACAGTTGGGGTTGGGGACTGCTCGGTAAATGTGCGGAGAGTGAAAAGAAAACAAAGACATCTTTATTTATTCGACTTCCTTCGGGGGACAGACTTGTGCACCTAGCGTCTCCAACCAATAGCCAGCAGGCAATGGCGAGCGAACTGGACGAGACACTTTCTTGGTAAGGAGTAGAAAAGGATTCTTTTCGCACGCCAAAAAGCTGAAGGCATCATTTAAGGGTTCGAGCCACCAGGGTACGTAACGACGACGAAGGGTTGATTTACATTTGTCAGCGAGCTTTCGGTCGTGTGCTTTGTTTAAATTAAAATTTCTCCGAGAGGAAATTGGAAAAACTCATGTATAAAGACACCGTGTCCAGCTGGGTTTCAGGATAGTCTAGTCCAGTTGTCTTTAATTGACTGTACCGTCGAGGGTGTTGAGGTTCATGGTAGATGTTTAATGTAGCGTGCAGCTTGAAGGTTCTTCCTCTCGATTCGAGAGGATTTCAACACAGGTAGCTGATGATAGGGAAATACCCAATGTAAACCGCCATTTTCATTCTCAATGAAATGAAGCATTTGTGCTTCGTGAGTGTTGACGTGCAGTTTGGACGAGAAGCATGGTTTATGTTAAATTAGTTTATTGGCCAGAAATTAGCTTGTTCAGCGTGGAGCAGATAAAGTAGCAATTGCGTAAATAGCATTGTGTTTGAGTGAGCGCACTTCGTTACGGCAAATACCGGTTTGATTAGGGGCGAGTGTAAATGGTACATTTCGCTAAATGTTTCCATCATGCCAAAGCCATGGAATCATTGTAGTTTCATTGAAATTCCTAATTCCATAAACTACATTCCATCAGTAATTCAATATGGGCGATTCGTCTGCCATACCATCAAGCAAATCGTGCCTGACCACAAGACTAAAGCAGACCAAGCCTTGCCGGGTTCGTTTCCGAAGGTCCGGCGTGATATCAATTGCATTTACCATGCACGGAACTCTTTGGAGGTTTTCCATGATACTTTTCTTGGTACCTGACTGGATTGCAATCGATACGCTCACACACGCTGGTTATTGTTTGTGCGTAGCCACATGAACACGATGCTTCGGTTCCGGCCATTCTCCAGGCATCGGTGCATGCGATGATGATCTCCTCGAGGGGGCTGCCTAAGTGTATCGGTACACTGTCGAACGTTGCGGAAAGTTCATCAGAAATGCTTCGCATCGATCCGATTGAGGTATGGCATGGTTGAGGAAGCAGGAACACATATAGTAGTTCTGGTCTTGTTCCGAAACTGGTGAAAGGTGGCCACACTGGTGCACGTGTGTGTTTTGTGGACAAATGTGGATTGTCCAAGGCGAATCTGGTATCTATAATCGGATAAACATATGATAAAGTGAGAATAATAAATCAATGCGGATGATATTTTCCGTACCGTAGAGTGCTGATGCTCCGGGGAGTGCTTTCGGAGTTTTGTGGACAAAGATTCCAGAAACGCTCGCTGGACCCGGACCATGAATAAGTTTCGGCCTCATTATAACAAATGTCGACCGAACGACAACAGCTGCCACCGCTCGAGAAGGGAAGCCGGGTGTGGTCGAACAAGTTTCGTACGAAACAAAACTTTTGCTCACACCGAACACGTGCGTTATGCATTGAATTTCAATTTTCCTAACCGACCGAAAGCCAGCCAGCACCAAATAGCCCCATGGCCGTGTCGATTCGGGTTCAGTGTTGTGTATGGCGTTGCACTGCACGAAATGAGTGGATAAATAATATCTTTACCGGTTCTCACGTTGCGGGATGTGGGCTGGGAGTGTTAGACCACACAACGCAGAGGGCCCCGGTGAGGGTTCACGAATGAGCTTAAGGAAGATCATTTGCGGGAAACACCATCGGATGGTGCAGTGAAACAAAAGAAGCGGACGACCAAAATCCTGATTTTCATTCGGTTTAATTACGTTCCAGTTCGGGGTATGGGTCGGTTGTTTTGTGGCAAAGGATTCACTTTTCTACAGATACTGTACCTTGAGTGTATGAAAAGTCGTCACCGTGGGCAGTCAATAGCAAGCATTGGGTTTGCTATTGTCTTGATTCTGGGAATATGTGAATACAGTTCGGTTTTTGAGTTTTGGTATTTTACAATTGGGCACCGAGAGCTGCTTGGGCATGATGCAAATGCAATTTCCATATCGACAACGCATCGTTCCGAAAATAGTCCTTTTTGCAGTGGATTGTGTTCGATCTAATAATCTGTTTGTGCTTCGTTTCGAATTTTGCAGATCACCGATAGAGGATCACCATCGCCAATGTTAGGATGAAGGTTTCACTGTACATAATATTAATCTCGATCTTGCTCAGCAAGCATTACGCATTATCGCACATAATCAGGGTGAGTTTGTGTCTCGAACGGAGGGAAGTGCATACTGATCTGGGGATCTTCTCTTGACAGAAACGGCAGCTCTTTCGTGAGCAAGTGCTACCGCATGCTGGAGGCAAAATACCGGACTCTGCATTTTTAACTGATCGTTTGGCGCTGAACCGATTGCAGAAGGATGGCATTGCCGTACCGGATGGTGTACTGCTCGAGCAGCGTCAGTACCAGGTGTACCCGCATCAGCATCGCGCGACAAGGCCAACGTTCCGTGTCGTGCAAACGCCGGACAATAGGTACGTCTCTCCGGAGGGAGAGTACAATCACAATGCGCTGGCGACGGTCGATACAACGTATTTGATACCGCACGCCGGTGACAAATTGTTGCTGCATGATCATCCCCATCATCGCCAGCCGCACTACGTCGTACCGAAGGCACCAATCCTGAAGGAGTTCCGGTTACCGAACTACGCTTTGTTTAATTTCGACTACAAAAAGAAGAAACCCCACATAGGGACTGGGCCCAATACGTCGTTCAAACACTACCATCCGCTAAAGTTGGACGGTGGATGGCCGCAGCGATTACCTCAAGATTTTGTGAGCTACCATGCAGGTAAGGTAACGCTGGGTCGCTTGTAAGCAGAGCATTGCATACCTTTAGGCGTTTCACGAAGGGTAATTCGATACGATTCGTTGCAGCTGTCGGTAATGGGCACAATTATCCATCAGCCCATGCCGTACCGTTGGCGTACGGTGGCGATATTGTTGGCAGCGTCGGAACCGGAAGTAGCTGGAGCAGTGGTTGGGTACCGTCGGCGGGTGGTGCATCTGGCGAGTCGTACGCACCGGTAAGTTGTCGTTCGCGTTGTATGAAAGCGCTCGACAAAATCAGTGCCGCTTCGTTTTGTGCCTAATCGGTTTCGCGAAGTACTCACGAATCGTATCATTCAATTATCCTGTCAACGTCCGTTTCCCTAGCAACCGCTTGGCAGTTTCGAGGACTATTACAGTCAGTTGAACGATAAGCACCGCTTCTACCGTGACGTGGGCGCACCAAAGCCGGCCGCGTTGGTGAACAACGTGAGACCGAGCACGGCACCAAAGCCCGGCACCATATTGCACCGAGATCGTCAACGTGGCCATCCGCAACGCCATCAAGCTTAAAATTGACTTCCTGCAGCGGGGGACGTTGGATTGTCGCTGGATCCGCTCGCTGTCCCGGAAGTGTATCGCTAGAATAACTGGCGGAAGATGATTCCATTCACTCATCCATTTCACCGTACATTAGACATAAGGGCGTCGGGCTGGCGGACGATAGGCGATCTAAAGGACCTACCGGTCAGCCTGCTACCTGCTATGGGCTGATGGTGAGATTAATAGAGTGATTGACGGGATCAAACGCCAAAACATCGCGCTAGGGAGCTGCGTGTATACTTTAGCTATGAGACGCGCCGAGCAACACGAACAATAAACACACACAAAAAAAGAACGTTTGCCTTCCCGCGCTGGAGATTGTGATTAGATAAGTGACTATAAGGAAAATAAAAAGAGAATGTTCAAGTACACATCACCCGTGCAGTTGGCAGGAGCGTGAAAGCGGGTGGGAGATGAGTGAAATAATAAAGCACTGAATGAAGATAAGTATCGGGCATCCACCCCACGGTGTCGCTCCCGGAGACACCGTGACGATGATACTGCCAACAAGGATACGCGAACGTCCTTGACATTTGAAGCCACAACAACTGGCCGTGAAAGTTGAGACGAAAAGTTCTTCACTTTTTTCATCTTCTCACGGCTTACGCTTACGACGCCTTTGATGACTCGTGCTGCACGTCTCCGGTTCATTTCCATTTCGGGGGTTTCAGCATTGTCCCATCTCCACCCGTAGGTAGGAGGTGCCCGTTGACAGGAGGATGAGTATCACATTCCTGCCACTGCTCTATACTACTTTAATGATGCGATGCGGGCTCAGCGGGACTATATCGGTGTTTGCTCCATTTTCTCACCAACAGCCGAAAGCCCGTGCGATAGAGATAGGAATGTGAAATGGAGGATGAAACGTTGAGAAACTGCTCCATCATCCGTGACGTAAATTGGGCAGCAGGAGTGCGAAAACAAAAAACAAGCAGCAGACATGGAATGGTGTCAGAATGGGCCAGCCTCCGAAGTGGACCATTGCCGCCATAATGATATGCAAAATATTGCAATAAATTGAATGTAGGATTCTTTCATTTCATGGCTCTGCGGAGCGTTACCGGAAAGAACGTCTCGGATAACGAATGATGGCAATGTGCTTTCGCCGGGACGTTCGGTTCGATGGAGGCGCATGGTGCTGTCAATTGGATGGAGACGCCTGGTGTCTGGTGTGAGTGGTGAAGGATGGCAATGATGGCAGGATGAGTGCGTATTATCTTAGGGTGTAAATCTTGTTCCATTTTCTCACCACAACCAGATAAGTTAGCCACGATTGGGGGATACGATTACATGCGAAGGGAGTTGGAGGAATGTGAGATTTACCACCACCAACTCGGGGGGTACACTCGGAATAGGCATTAGAAACGAACACGATTGTGGTGCCATTGTACAAACATATGAATAATGAAGAACCAATAAACCCTTCACCTGTTCTGCCGGCTGACTGAACAGCCCCTTCCCCAGCCGGCCTGTAGACGATAAGCGTCTACCGACCGCTGCTTCCGCAAAAGGAGCCTCGCTCACGTTACTGTCAATTTGTTGTTGAGCTTTGCATTTATTATTGATTTGTTCGAGCGTGCGTTGTGCGCCCGAATGGGAGGCAGTGTCGGTGGTAGATAATGAAATCAATTTAGTTGTGCGTTAAATATTCATAGACGTCAAATTGAAATTAACGACTATGGGTCGGATAAAAGGCGCTGCCTGTTTGCTTGCGTGCACTGTTGCTAGTGGTTTTCCAGAGAATAAAATCAGCAAACATACTTTGGAGCCCGGGGGCTCGTTTGGACAATGAGTTTACACACACACACACACACACGCACAAACTCATCCTCACCTGCCGGGAGCGTTGAATGGAAAAGTTTTGTCTCGGAAAAACTTACTTCGCTCTTCTGTTTCTGTTGGTCGAGTGCAGGATGCTTGAGAGTGATGTAAAGTAGGAGTGACGGGGGGGGTGTGTGTGGAAGTGGAGTAAAAGACGGTCAAACAGTTCGCTTTCGAGGTCAATGGGAAAGAATAGCTTGAATATAGGACAAAGCTGTAAGGAATTTGCTACAAGGTATCCTGGTCCAAGCCCAGAAAACGAGCCGTAAAGTCAAAGTTTATAGTCGTGGATCGTGATCGAGCGAGTGTGAAGGAGAACGTGAAGAAGAGTGGCTCTTGATTTGTTAAGGTTGTTCTAAAGGAGCGTTGGGGGGTTTTTTTCTCGTCTCTTGTTCTTCTTAGTGAACCACAAAAGTGTGCCAGAGGGTGTGGTTCATCAAGGCTAGATGGGTAACTTGGGGATGATCGAACAGGCGCGGGGCGCGTTGGAATGTCGGAATTGTTGAAATTTCAAAATGAAACAAATGATCGCTCACAATCAAGCGAAGGAAAGTATGGTCAACTGTGTCCTTAGCCAGTGCGAAACCACAAGATGGAGTACACCGGCGGCAAGTTTCTGCTTGTTAACGGAACGATTTTAAACAGAGAAAACACAACTTCACTTCTTGTGAAGGACGGCACCAAATGGGGAACCAATTGTTCACCCTTAAGTGGTGCAAAGACAGTGGAAATGCAGCTGGACACAAGCGAAGGGTGTCCAGAAAACTATTCTCGAGAACAATTTATCAACAGTTAATTTTGCTCTTTTCTCTTCATTTGCTTCTGGGTGAAGGTTCGTTTTGCTGTGCTGTGAAAATGCAATCAGTGCTCGTTACGCGATGGGATAGAGGGTAGAGGCATTCAGAAACTAGCATAATGATGTTGATGGCAACGATGATTAAGAAGCCATTGCAGTGGTAAGTGGCATGCATACATCCCACAAGATAAGATATGTTTGGATGGGTCTAAATCTAAACTCTCGCACTCCAGCACCACGAATAGTTTATTATTGTAATGCAGATGTTAAGCTCTCGATAATGTACGGCCCCTTCGCTGCATTAGCATATAAGTATCCTTTCGTATGTGTGTGTGTTTATGGTACTCGCTCGCGTTCGAAAAGTGTACCCGTGTGTTGGCTTTTTGGACGGACTATTTATGAGAACGGTTTATCATCATTAAAACGAGATTTAATCATGTTTATTTAATTGTTATGGGAATAATTCATAATTACCCTTGATTCGCTCATTAGTCACTCGTGTATGTCGTGTTCGGGTGTGTTCGGGGTTATTTTTATGTTGTCGTTGCGCTCAAATAATCGGGCACGTGGTAAAACAGTACCGCAATTGATTGGCACATGCACGATTGAATCCTTTTAGGGTGACTTTCGGGAGTCACCCAAATTGACCGATGCACTTGATTACGGTGGTTTTTATGGTAGTCCTTTGGAAAAAAATGTCGTTTTTGTTTGATCTGGTTCTGGTTTCTTCTCTGTGTGGAGTGATTTTTTTTCTCTCACCTTTGTATTCTGTACACAGAGCAAGTGTGCTTTTTTGCTTACCAATACCATCAATTTAATGTGTGTGTGTGGCTTTGGTGGATATCTCACTTTCAGCTCAAAAGTATCTCATTACCGGGTGTTAATGGAGATGATGTTGACTGGTGACGGTGGTGAAGATGGTTCAAGCTGTGAACGTACACATTCCCCTTGGAATTGGCTTTTGACCATTAATTTGCCGATGCGTTTCGTTGAAATTAATTTCATTTCGATTAAACTTTTATACGATGAGACAACATTCGCTTAAAAGGGCGTGCTCATTGGAATACTCATAGTAGAGGAAAAGAAAAAAAAAACGGCAATCTCTTTAGTTTGAGGCTTCATAGACGCCCAAAGGTATGCAATCAGCATACAAAATATATTTTAAAATTTTTGGAAAATACTTACTCGTTTATTTAACGTGCAGATTTCTCCAGCCACCTTAAATTTTCTGTTCCACTACCCGGTGGTTATTTAAAGACCATAACAAAAACATGAAATGCTTTGTAGTGTTTAAGGACGAGGAGGGGAAAAAACATAACTGCTCACTGATTTTTTTTACAAATTCACTGATTAAAATTGGATTTGGTTTCTTCGGCTGTGTGTGTGCATTGTTCGTTCGTTTCAGGTTCGAAAGGTTGCGCTAATAAAATACAACATCTAGCTTGCGCGTTGGGTGATTTGGAGCTACATTTTATGGTGCGTCGAGCGCCTTGAGTCTTGTTTAGATTTTTTGTCTGTTTACCTTTCCAACCGTCACTTGGTGCGCGTTCCATTGTCTTGTCTGTGGGAGCATTTGGCGTGTGTCTTCCGTCGTTAGATGCCATCTCACTATCGACGCAGAAGAAAGCATGTAAAGCTTCGGATTTTACTGTAGTTTGTAGCATTATCACACCGAAGAAGGCACGTACGCTGTTTTGTTGAATCGAAAATGTGTTTACATTCAATAGCAGAACAAGCAAACAACATCAACATGGCAAATAGTTCCGATGGAGTTGTAAAATGTTCCGTTTTATAAGAGCATTAAACAAAAACAAACAGCAGTGCGAAGGCGCTCAGTAACGAGCTATTGTTGGCGGAAATTCTGATTAAAATATAAACGAGTACAAACAACAGTGGGGTGGATAATTCGCTTTAAAAAAGAGCTTATTTTTTGTACAACCTCTAGCAGGATAATTCAAAACAATGCTTTCGATGGGGATGGCCTCGGAAAGAGATGAGGGCAAAATTTGATAAATAGCATCCAGGCATCAAGCCTAAGCAAGTTGTGCGAGGATAAATTTGGCCCCGAAAAGAGGACTTTCACACTGACACGTCTGACCGGTGTGTCACCGTTTCACCATGTACGGCAATGCGTTTGCATAAGCGATGAAGAATGGATTGGCAGCAGCCACATTGTGCCACATGTTACCCGTTACGCTTGTCTGTAATTTGACAGATTATCATCGACACTTTGTCGAGGCGGTGGGTTGGCTGACGAGGACGGCAACATTAGGTCCATTCATCCAACCATTTCTCGCTTATTTCCCAACATTCGGAGGAAGCTTTCCCTGATGATGATGCCGCGGCTGCTGCTGTTGTTGATGATGATGGAGGACGGGGAGGCATCGTTAGGAAATTCAATCGCCTTATATGTTGCGAGTACCAGTCCCAATCACGACCCCGCGCGGGATGAGGTACGAGCGACTAGCGGGAAAGGCGACAATATTTTCTCATGTTGGTTCGGCGGCTGCCAGCAAAGTTCCTTGAAGCTTCCTTTATTCCAAAACACGCGTTCGATGATCTCAAAATATTGTCCCATTCCTGCATGTGCTCGCACTCACTCCTTCGGTTGATCCATCTGTATTGCTCGTGAAGTGCGGTGTCTTTGCGGCGAAAAATCTCTCGAAAAGCCAGATCTACCCGCTAGGCACACACCTTCATGCGCTTACTGACGCTTCGTACGCTAACGATGCCCTCTGGTACCATTCGCGAGGACGGCGTTGTTTATGAGTCACACGATAAAAAACGATAATAAAATTACATGCAGGCACTGGGCGGTAACGTCAGCATCTTGCGTGCTGTGGCCCAGAGCAGAGAAAGAGTGGTGTCGTCGAAGTACCTTCACGCAGTTTTATTTTGGTTTGCATTCCATAAACACAGCCCGCGTCTGTGTGGTCGGTTGTCGGTATGGTCATATTTTAAGGGGTTCCCTAGCAGCTGTTCAGTTTATGAGTCTCCTCGGCTGGGATGGGACGAGAATGAGGAGGAATAAGGCTGCTATTTTTGGCCAAATTTTTAGGAGTGAATCTCCTATTGAGTTGGAAGAACTTTACAGCTTCAAAAAACTCATCACATTGTTAAAGAATATTGGGAGAGTAGAGTATTGCAATTCCAGGATTTGAATTTCTGGTCCAATGTCTTGTATTCTGCGAAGTAACAGCGACAAATTGCACTGATTTACTTGGTTTTGCGGCAGGATGTTTGGGGCAGGATTGTGTTCGTTGCTTAACGGACCAGCATCAGTTGGAATTACCGTTTACAAAATGGATTCGAGAGGCAATGTTGAAGTGACTCTTTTTCCCAGGATCGCTACCAAATTGCTGACAGCAGAAAAAGCGCTCTGCAACATTCCTGGAAGGCTTGGTATTGAACACCGTCATTGGTTTAATGGTTTTTTCTCCTTTGTTTGATGAGTACTTCAGCATTCTGGTGGAGGGCAACGGGCAGCAGAAAGCGTATTGGCATCCACGATTCATGGTCCATCAAAAATCGGTGGAAAATTCAGAGGTCAAAATGAGCACAAAAACAGTACACATGGGACGGCAGCTATGCTTCACCATGGTAACGCTGATGGTAGTTGTAATCTTTTTCGAGGGAATGTAGCTGCACATCATTGTAGCAGCTTTCCTTACCATTTAGTGTTCGTGTGGGAATGAGTGAGTGGTGGTGGTGGTCGTTGGTTTACCGTTGGCGTATGCAGCACTCCGAGATTACTGGCGCTGGTCGAGTGAGTAATAACTTTTATTTATGCTCCTTGCTGTAATCTCCTGCGAGTAGGCGGCAATTAATTCCGGTTCTTGCAATTTTCCACCACTGGTCGGTGGTTTTAACCTGCGAAGGAAAAACAGTCACTTGGGAGCGAGCGGGCGGCATAAAGAAAAAAAAAACACCGTAAAACAAACCACCCGATGACCGGTGGATACGAGGTGGAGAGGTTTTTTTTTGCTTTTGTTTGCATGTTCCTCTGATTGGCGGACGGACCGAAAATTCACTCACCCGGTGCAGCCCGGTTGTCCAACGAATCCCCCGAGCACATTGGCTGTTTTTGCGGCAGTAGTTATCAAACTCTTCGCTGTCGGTGAGCTACTGGTGAAGACAGCCAGCAGCACTGAAAAACCACTTCCCCCAGGCCACTTCCCACGGGGGATGGTGGTGCTTCGTGCTACTAGATCTAAGTTTCATCTTTTCCAGTGCACTTGAATTTGTTCGCTCGCTTTGTAAGGACGTCGTTGTTGTAAGTTTTGTTGATTATCTTGAGAATCTCAAGTGGGGAGCGGTGCCTTCGTTTGTGCTGCTCCTTCGCAAGGCCAGGGATCTTGGGCCATATCTTACAGTAGGGCCAACGATCCGCACCACACCAAGGCAAGGTGTCGGTTTGAGGGAGTTTGGTGGAAATAGTTGCAACTTTAAATTGCGCCACTCCATTCCATTCCGGGCTCGGCGTGCCGTGGCATTAAGTTTTTCCACCCCTTTGCACCGGAACCAACCTTTAACATTCCCGTTGGGAGAATCCCGTCCCCGCACCAATTTCGTCCATTTTTGTTGGGATTGTCCCCAGTGCTCTCGGCAAGCAGCGGTTAGTAGCAAACCCGTGCAAAGGGTTTGTTTTATTGCCTTCGCCATTTTCGCGCACTATCGACGGAGTGGAAAGCCTCGATGGGAAATTGCTCCGCACTCGAACACGCACAAACACACAAAGCTACATCCAGTTGCGTGTGGCAATTGACTAAAAGTTTTCGGGTGTCATCGCGAGTATCTTCACCGGCTTGAAAGCGTATGCACTTACTTTAAACGATTTTTCAAGGCCCAAAATGGTATTGAATGGTGGAGTGCATTCGAATGCGGGCACTCAGCAGCAGAAGGAAACCTACCTGCGGATCGGTCGGATACTTTCCGTGAAGGTAGTTTTATGATTTTCGTCAGCAGTTTCACGCCAGCAGCAATGTTTCATCGATGGAAAACTTTCTGCACACATATGCACATCACCTTGTACCAGAGGTGGCGTCTGTTCGAACAGTGCCGGTGACAGTGGGTGACAGGGGGATGAAGCGTTCCCAGAAGGAAGGGAAAAGTGATAATTTACTCGTAAAAATATTTATTGTTTGCATTCCAAATGAGAAAAGTTATTATAAATGCATGCTATCAAGTGATGCCTCTCTCGTGGGAAGTAGTAGAAGTTTTGTTTGTGAAGATGTTCTACCCGGAACCTGGCGGAGGGAAAAGGTGCACGGCAGAACTTTCATTGTGCTGCTCAATTTGCTACGCGACATACACGTGGGCATTGCTGCTGTAGGTGGACATGCGGATTGCAATGGATTTAGTTTTGTGAATTATGAAGCAAGCTGGATGATTTATGCTTCTTGCACATAAAAATTGTGTGTGTATTTTTTCTGCACATACACAGATAGTGCAATAAGGATTGACATTGATTAAATAATTAATTTTTGCTTCTTTAAACTCATTAGCTACAGTTGAAATCATATCGCATGGATCAAAAGTCAACGTTTTGTGGTTTGTTTGAGATTGTGCTTTGTGGTTTTCATTAAGTGTTGTTTGCTCTTTAAGTGCTGCTAATGGCAATGCACCCGTGTCTCGTTATGGGTTAGTTGATGGTGTTTAAATAGCAAATGGACTTACGCATTCGGTTTGGTTAGGACAGATTGAGAAGCAGCTGCACCTTATTATTACTGGGTGTGTTTTATTCTCCTCCCCATGAACGCAGTGTAGTCGTTGATAGCCCACCTTGGATCTCAATTTAACCCCTCAGGACAGCAGGTAGGATGAGACGCGAAATTCGTACTTATTTATCCAGCGTGCTTTCTTTGCACGTTCCTCCCTGAGGCTGCACAACAATTTCTTCTCCCTGATGGATCGACGAGTTGGAAATTCTATTTTGCATCAGTGCCCGTTATATTTCGTCTCCTGAGCGTCGCTTGGTATTTGACCACCGAATTCACTGCATTGTGACCTCGAAGTAAAGGACAGCCAAACAAAAAAGTGCACCGGTGCCGGCGGAAGCGCCAAAGCAAATTATATTACCCTCTAAGCACCCGGTTCGCCTTGAGCCCGGTTCATCCCACCAAGGGGAAAGCAGAAGTACTTTGTGCTATCGGGAGATTCTTTTTTTGTGTGTCATTATTTTTGCACAAAACAAAAGAAGTTTGCGTCTGCACGAGAATGGAGGGAAGGCTTACACCGTTCCCGAGCGCCATGATAGGATGCAATTTTATGCAGCACTCATCAGTGAGATGACAGCACTGGCAAACGTTGACCGCGGTACGGAGGATCAACCGTTACGAACACGAAAGCGTTGGAGATTGTGAGGCGTTCAACAGAGAGAAGAACGTGGGGAGAACATGGACCATCCAAAACGTGGTGCAAGGCAACATAACCTAAAAACTGGAAATGGTGTCTTCATCGCTCGTCGGCGACGTCATTGCAATTCGCAGTTGGATAGCGGGATGGCCTAGACGCAGTCTGCATGATGCGAACTAATTTCCAAGTACGTCAGCCATCTCTAGTGTCCTTTTCGCTTTACCAGGCGAGTCTCACATCGGTCACAGCTAGCTGCAGCGGGTTGGTGGAGAGCATTTTTTGTGTTCTTTTGTTAGTGTCAGTATGATATGATCTCTATTCCCGTAAAGTATTTAATGTTTTGCTCTCACTTATTCAATGAGCACAAAACGATCCTCCAGCTCGTGTCGGTTGTAGAGTGTGATGAAATGTTAACTGGCAGAGTTTTGGAGACTGACCGCATTTACGTGAGTTACGGCGTCGGAAGTGGGCAAGATGCATCACGAGCTATACATTTATCAGCTTTAAGTATCACGCTGGAAGTGAGCAAGCTATCTGATGCGGTTTTTGTTGCGTTATACGAGTTAGAGAAACAAAAATAATAATTTTCAATTTATTTTATTTTATTTATTACAACGGTTATCTGACTAAATGTCGAACTAAAAAGTCATTAATGGTTTGCTTGTCCGATGTTATTCTAATCGCATGATCTGGAGACTCTTATGCGCAGCACAATTGTGAGATCACTGCAAAATGTTAATGAACGTGCCAGCCATTTTATTTTGCACTTTATTTAACAATGCAAATTAGATTCATTTTTGCTATGAAGGAAAGTTGAATCTAACATTACCCAATACAAAAGGATGCGATTTGTTTAATACGATTGATATAATCAAACCAAGAATCGTTCGTAATTGTACCAAACTCAGCATTGGAAAGAGCTGGCGGTGGTAAAGCTGTTCCGGTTAAGCAAGAGTTTCGCTTCCGAAAAGGGTCGCGCTCGTGTGTATGATGATTGTAAAAGTTTTGCACAGCTCGATATTTCTAGCATCCCGTGTTCCGCTACGGATGTTCCACCCGTGGGTTGGCAGCGCGTAGACGAAGTGGAAAAGTTGTCGATCGATCTCGATTTGGGAAGTGCTTAAGCGTTTGATTGCTGGAAGAAAAATAGGAAGTGTGTGTGTGTTCGCCGTCTGTGGTAGGAGAGTTTGTATTTTTACGATATTCAAACCGGAAGTAACTGGATTTCGGTATGGGTTCCTGTTCACTTCTGTAAAGCTCTCTTTGGCAGTTTGACGGTATATATACAGTTTTTTTGTTCTTCTGTAACGAAAAAAAACTTGAATTGAAATTGTTATGATGGGGAGCTGAGGTCGAGGGCTTCTCCAAACTTCTTCTGTCCATTCACTTCCCTGACGTGTCCCGAAATGCGTCGGAGAACGTTTTACAGGAAACAACACGAGAATAAAAAAAGAGAACCGAGTGGGAAAGAGTTGTAAAACTTTGTATTCTTCGTTGGCCGGTTATGAGCGTTATACGTCTCTATGGCGTTCCCCTTTGGATCGAACCCCCACCGATTCGAGGAGTGTCCTAGAAGGAATGAAAATTTTAACGATTCCGTTGACAATGAACCAGCTGAATCGGACGAGCGGAAGACGATACGCGTGATGGTGTGGAAAATCATAGGAAAACTTTTTTCATTACTATCGATTTTCATTACTGGTTTGTTTTGGTTCGAAGGCTCGAAGGTTTCGTGAGCCATTCCGGGGTACCCCAGCTCTAATTCTGCGGTCCACCTTTCAGCCCATTTCTAGCCACCCAGCTGCAATAATGGGTTTATCTGTTTGTTGTATTTTTGTTTTCCAAAGTAACCAACACTTCAGAGTATCTGAAAGGCAGAAAAGTTAGATACCGATAAAGGTTTATGTCGTGCGGTTGCTGCATTTGCTGTTCGGATATGCTTATTGCCGGCAGAAGGACATGGAAGGATAAAGAACAAGAAATGCCAGTGCATGAAATCTTTTGTCGATGGTTCATTGATTTTACACATCCGTTCCTTCTTTGTTGTACTGTATGCAGAAAAGGACGAAACGGGTGCAGGCGGTGGACATTGCGTTGAGTAAACTTTCCAATCGAGGAAATATAAATCCGAACAATCGTATTCCACGACACATAACGGACTTATATGACATACTGTCGACGGCTTATGGGGATACTGGGAAGTGGTTTTGTGACAGCAGTCAGCGATAAGCCATTAAAGAAGTCAGAAACTGTATGTTGGTTAGTTGCAAAGTTACTACTCGTAAGGAAGAAAAGGATAATCGGAGAAGGAACTTTGTATTGACCCAGTTTCGTATGTGAAAGTGTGTCATCTACTTTCGGTCGTAAGTTGGCAAGCTGTTGTAGGAGCGGCGCTTATCGTTACTCAGTTGATTAGTGTTTGTATCGTTTCCTTTCATTTTTATGGAGTATTTCAAGGGATGCTCTTTCCATTTGAATATACTCCGTTGACATGTTTACCGAAAAAGGACCAACCAGCAATTCAGCTGTTGCACATCGTTTGGGTGGTAATTATGTTTCACGGGTGTAGCATTAGAACGCTGCCGATGTGGAAATGTTGGGCGTTTTTAACAGTTTCATTAAACGAGCATCGTTATAACGTTTGATATTTTACTACCGTGGCAGTGAACACATTAAGCAGTGAAATGAAGCAAGAAAAAAAAAGAGGTCTGCAAAGCGGCGCGCAAAAAAATCCAGTTTCAAGTGGATTTCATTACCGTTGGGTTTCGGAGTGGAAAATGTTCAATAGAAAATTAAAACAATTTTATACCGGTGCGATCACCATTCAGGCCGCTGTATTGTTACAAGCGTATTTTTATTATCGCGTTAGATGATTATGAATCGGTGTGTTTAGGTTTGTGAAGGCAAAATCGTGAATATTACGGTTGGAAACATAAAGCAACACAGCTTATTGTGTGTTTTCGACAAATGAAATGCGATGATTTCCATTGCTCGCGTTTGCGTCGGTGTCGTGTAGAATAAATTGATCGAATGCACACACAATAGATCGAAAGGTTGTGTGAATATTCCATACGCTGGTTGAAGTGAACAATATGATGGTTTTTTTTTATGTGTGTATGTTTGTGTTGGTACTCGCTACCCATCATCATGTGGTGTAGGTTTTGTGGTATTTTGATGTCTGTAGGGAATAGTATTTTAATTACTGCATTCTGGTCATACTATTGGGTGTGAACGAGGTGGAAAAATTCGTTTGATCATTATTCAAACATATTGCATAGTTGTTAAACGGGCACCATAAAACCCTGGTGATAACTTTGGCGAGTAGCGCCGGGCCAAATAGTAATTTAACAAAAGACTCGTTTGGAACGTTAACGGTACGAGAATAAATATTGAAATGAATTGTTCCCCAAAAACACACAAAAAGAAAAATACTAAACCACATTTTGACTCAATAGATTATCCTCCACACTTCACGCCTACATCTGGGAGAGTTGGTTACCAAAAACTGGGTAGTAATACCCATAGCTGTGTATTTTTTTTTGTTATTGTTTGTCCTTCTACTAACCGGTAAAATCCGTGCCGCTTTTGTACATTCACTTTACTCGCAAACCGTCGTGAACCGATTCGGTATGGAATGGAATTCTTCCGGTCAAAATCAAAATGGAACCAAGTGAGTGGAAAAATGGACATTGTCACATAAAGTGGAACTAAATGGACTGATTTCACATTCTTCTTGTTGGGGGAAGAATTTAGCACGAAATGGGTTTCCCCAAAAGTGACCCGGCAAAGGTTCAACCTCGGGCAGCGGGGGATACCATTTGGTGCAATAAAATCATAATCGGTGTCATAAAATACCGCGCCCGTTCATGCCGAATCGAATTGAAGTGAAGCGATGTGAGAAGCAATTGATGGATGGACAAGTACGGTCACGCTAGACGTTTGTTTGTCATGGACCGGACCAGGCGATGGAGACGCCTGGTAGGACGTGCAGAAAATGCATATGCTGTCCGTAGTAGCAACAACATCCATCCATCTATCCGTGGTTGGAAATTTGTGCAAACTTCACCAGTTTGCAATGATTCAAAATGTTTCTTCACCGTTGTTGATGTAAACATAGCGTACGCTTAGTACGAAACGATAAGAAAATAGTAGCCACAAGTAAGCAAGCTATTCTAATAAATCAACACGAGTTGCTTTGAATGGTGTTACACTTGTGTGGGTCACGGTCCGCACAGACAGAGCAGTTGAGGAGAATGAGTTGTGATAAAACTGTGCTGTGCGGGTATGAAGTTTGATTTATTTTTTGTCCAAAACTAAACTCACGAGCTTGCACAGCCACGCCGAGGCGGGGACCTCGTTGACTTGAGGTTACAGTTGGCAGTGCAAAAGCAGCGTTGGTTATCAGTAACGGCAGAAGGGAATTACTTTACCACGAACGAGTGATTCCGTCGGTAAAGTCGGCAAACTTCCTTCCGTGCCGGGAGGGTTGGTAACATTTTGCTCCAAAAGTCAGTGTGATGGGTAAGTTTGAAGCGAACAAAAAAGGCAGCAACAACAGAAACAACGGTGTTCCGTCCAACCCGCCAAGCCGCCCGTCCGGGCCGGGCTAAGGTTCCCGCCCCTTTTCGGCATGCCGGTAAAGCAAAATTTCACCCAGTTGCACTAGAAGAAAAGTTTATTATGATAATCATTTGTAGAAGTGATTAAATTTCCTTCCTTGGATCGCACAGTGAAAAATCGCTCCGAGAGTGGGGTAAACGATAGCTGAAGGATGTAATGCTTCGTGGGTTGTGGGATGTGTGCTGGTGTGCACGTTGGTCTCGTTGGCCTGCAGTCAAATAGTTTGTGAAAATGAGAAACTGCTCGACGCTTCTGGTTTGGCACTCTTAACCGAAAGCTCGTTCTACTCGTGTTGAGCTATAATCTTCCGGTTCCTTCATCATTTCTCGTCGAGTAGCGAAATACCCGCTGGATTTTTTTTTGTGGTAGTTGTTTTGTTGTCGCTTGGTAAAGCTCATCTTGCACTGAAGAAAGTTTCGGTTTTGGGTGGATAGTTTTTTTTTCTCCATTTTTCATTGGGACGTTTTTGTTCTTCACTATGTACACGCTTCTGCTGTTGCCGCCCTTGCTGGTTTGGTAAAACATCGTTGGCAACTGGTGGTGGAGGTATCGTCTTAACCGCATCCACAGCAGTGTCGGAAGTTTGCGTCAACTCAACAGGAACCTCATGAGCAGTAATTTGTTACTTTCGGTGTCTCATACCCTTCCCCACAGCACATTTGCTCCGCGCACGGTCAAGGACTAAGGTTAGGCAAAGGCGACTCGGCTCTTTCGATTCTTCGGTGGTCGGTTTGCCCGTTCGGCCATCTCTAGCTCCACCGTCGGTCGACGGTACTGCATGCCTTCGCGGGTGTCATCGTCGGAGAAGTTATCGTCGAAATCATCATCAACTTGGTACGCAAAGTTGGTACGACCTCCGGCACCGAGTCCGTTGTTGGACGATTGGCGACCTCCACGGTTGTTGTTGTTGGCACTGCTACGCTTCCGATTGCCTCCTCCACGTCCTTCATTATACGAGCCTGGAGAATTCTGTTGACTTGGAGGCTCATCCGGATACCAAAGATCTCCACCCGAGTCGTACGGGTTTTGACCACGGATGATCGACTTCCGGATCTTTCGCTGTTCGGCCATCGATTTGCGACGCGTATCGAGCACGTTGAGCGTTTTGCGGCTAAGTGTAAGTCGGCGACCTAGATCCAGTTCACCTTCCTTGTAGTAATTGCGCTTGAAGTTCGCCTCCAAATTGCTCCAATCCTGCTTGTTCTTGTGTTGGTAGAGAATGCGATGAATCGTATCTCGTCGACCAATAGCTTTCTGCTCGTCCTCCAGATCTTCCTCGTCCCATTGGGGCTTGGGACGTTGCAGACGGCGTGCAATCTCCACCGCATTCTCACGCAATTCCGCATCGAGCGACATGTCTTTCGCTTTCTTCGAACAATACCAATTCAGCTCGGTCGAGGCGAGGATCTGTGAGATCGTTCCGAAACGATGCATCAACATAGCGACAAACTGGATGATGAGAATCAAGCCGAAGAACAGCACAAACACGAGACCGATCGGTTCGAGCTCGAGGTACTCGCGACGGATCATAATCTCAACGGTGCTTTCGTCGAAGCTGATCTTGTTCTTCACGTTGAACCACCACTCGATGTGGAGCTCTTGTTTTTTCAGTTGTAACAAAAAGATGACCAGCACAAAGAGTGCGTTGGCCATCACAAAGGCAAACACGGCCAGATCACGAAGGCCTTTGAGCTGTGACTTCATCTCATCCTTTTGCTTTTCGGACAGATCGAGGGGTTTGAGATACTTCTCGATTAGCTCAATCCAGAACAGTTCCTCCGAAGCAGATATCGTTTCAGTGTCACCATTTTTCAAATCCACATCGTACAACCAATCCGGAAGATAGTTTATCTGCTTTTCAGGCTAGTTTAAATGTGGATAAAGGAAAGACGAGTATGTGAATGAATAAAAACAAGATCATCGTTGGTTGTGTGCGTGCGTGCATATTGGTATGAGTCGCTTACCTCCTCGAGAGAATCATTTTTCACCGTCTGGATCGGTGACGTAGCACCAGAGGTCGAGGAAGGGGAGGACGGGCCACGGCTACCTTCCGGGCGATGCATATCGAGACTGCCGATGTCATCATCTTCGTCGTCTGATCTCATTACGCTGACGTTGCCGGTTAATTTCCTGAAAAAATAAATACGGATCCCCGTTCGTGAGTGAGTCGAGGACGGCAGTGTAAAGATGTTGTGCAGGAAAACGACCAAGGAAGAAACGTGACAAAAAAACACCGCGAGGGGTTAAAAGAAGCGGAAAATCGCACACTGAGAATCCTGCTGATGCGCTCCGAGAAGCATAAGGTAAGATTCGCTTTCTGCTTGACAGCAAATGCTAGCTTCCCTGCTTCCCCGGCTCATGATAGAGTGCGGATGTACAGGATCATGTACAAGCGTCGACGGGAGTTCGCATTTGCCCTAGAGGGAGGGGGCTTGGAAAGGGAAATACGAAAGGGTGGGGATTTTAAAGACTTAGCGAAGCAATAGGAAGCACGTTACGGCTGGATGATATTCGTACTCGGAGTGGAAGCAAGTGGCAACACCAGTTCTAGCGGTCGGGCTGTAAAAATATTGGGTAAGTCAAAGGAAGTACGGGACAGGAATTGAGGCGCAGACTAGGAAGGATATCCGGTGGGTGATAAACGCAACGGCAACGACCGTGCGCCATGTTTAGTGATGCGCAACGACACGGGAATTGCATTTAGAGGGTTCGTCCGTTTCGTACCTGAGCTGGAGGATGTGCATGGGCATGTCGTAGATGTTATTATCGCTGTGTTAGCGGGTGGTTGATCAGGGAATGGGAGATGATTTGGGTAGAAAACTACTTAAAATTATGTGCAAAATTGTAAACGCGAGCATGGAAAATCATCAGCAGCCAGAGTTTTTTCTTCATCCACTCTACGGCCCCTGGGTAAACTCCTCGAGTATCTCGAGGGCGATGGCGGGGATGAAAGCCAGAGGTCGTTAGGAGTGGAAAATAAGCGTGCAGTGTAATGCAACGGCAGACATCAACAGTCATCGTCACTGGTACGGCTCTGTTATGGGGAAGCGGTGGGAAGACATTTTTTCCGAGACAACGATTGTGTAAACATTCGAAGCGTTTTTTCATTCCTCTTCGTATTTTTACAAGGGTGACAGTAAATAAATGCAAATATGCACAGCCTCTTAGTCTCGCATTCAGCGTTCGTGCGTGCGAGGGAAAAAATCGTTACGAGCATAATGTGAGCGCATCACACGCCTTGAAGGAATGTGAAAACGGAATATAAATTGTATTTTAATTTGATTGAAACTCATTTTCCCGGGGGGAACCATAAGCGAATGTTGATTTACGGATTGCAAGGTAATGAGCGGTTTGGCACGGTGGTGCAGGAGGAGATTTGTTTTCAGTTGGATACTCACATTTCCAGTGCCTTCATTTTAACACTTATTTCGCTGAGGGATGCAGCAATTTGAGCGATCTGCTCCTTTTCGGCACTGGCTTTTGGATGCGTGCAGAGCAAACAGCGAAACAGTCCATTGATCGAGATGTCAATCGAACCGTCCTCCTCTTTGTCAGGCGATCGGAGATAGCCAAGAATCTTTTGCATCTTTCCCGCTGGAGCGGCTGTCGGTGGAGGCGCTTTCTTAGCAGCATCAACGGGATTCTCACGAGTTCCCCAGGAAACGTCGTTCATGTTGAACACCGAGTAGATGACGAGCAACATGTACATGGAAGGAATCGTAATGTAGTAAACGAGTCCTGCAGGCAAAGCTTCCATTTCCTGTGGATGCAGCACTCCGGTAATAACGATTTGCAGCGCAACGGCAATGAAGAACACAGACGAGGGTGCAAGTATGCCGTCCTCCATCACCTGCACGACGATACCGACGAGAACCGCCATCATGACGAGCGAATAGATGGCAGATATGAAGAAGGCCGCAATCAGTTGGTACTTTTGCTTCATCCAGTAGCAGATGGCCATAAACCCAGCGAGTGGAACACCATTCCACAGGAACGAGGTCCAAATGTCGATACGAAACACGGCAACTAAAGCTCCCACCATCATGAGGAAGATCGTTCCTGGCCCAAGGATCGTACCAAACATGAGCATGCACTGGTAGATGATGTACGGCATTGAGATGCTGTTGTTCGTCTTGACGACACGCTTCGCATCGGCCAGGAGATCAAAGATGTTGGCAATTGTAGACGGGACCCAGCGACGGCGTTGATTGTAGAACTCGTTGAATCCTTCCGGGGCGTGAGTGTAAGCGTCCGAGGCGGCCGAATACTCGACGCGGAACTTTTGCTTCAACAGCAGTGTGCACAGCCATCGATCCTCACCCTGATCGTACTGTACGTAGTGTCGTGCCTGGTCCGACTTGGTGGTGTACTTCTTCATGACCGAGTTTTCCATCAGTGCACGTCCGCGGAAAAGTGAGAAACATCCCGGTGAACACAGCACACAACCAATCACGTGTTCTGTGGCTTTCTGCAGCCAATGTCCAATGGCGTACTCGAAAATCTGATACCATACCATTGGTCCCGTACCGACCGGATGGATACGTCCACAAGCCGCTCCAAGATCCGGGTCAACCTTCATTCGACCAACCAGCAGTGAGACAGCATTCGGCTGAAAATCAATGTCTCCATCCAGGGCCAACAGGTATGTGTTTTGGGCAATAACCATCTTGCGCTCGGGAGATGTGTTTAGCTGCATGATCCGATAACCGAGCAGGTAGTACATGTACATGACCTGCGACCAGCGTTTCTTGTGTCGTATCTTGTTCTTGTCCTTCAGATGTGCAATCATCTTCGTCCTTCCTGGCAGTGTCCAGATAAGTCGGCCACCGTAAGGTGTGACGATCTTGGTCGGTGGATAAACGCGCATCTTGGTTTTGTACACTTCCAAGGCCGCTTCTTCGATGTGGTTGATGAGCGTTTTCACGTAGGAGTTTAAAGGGGAAGCATCGGCACTCTCGCACTTGGATTTGTCATTTACGAAGGCATCGTCGAAGAAAATATGAGCTGAAAAGCAAAGAAGCACGCGTGAATGAACGTTTGCTAATATCTTTTGGCTGTTACATACTTTCAAGATCGTAATAGTCCGGATCGATATCATCCTTGTTTGCCTGGATGTGCTTCATGGCCATCCGCCGTGCGCACTGATCTTCGTCTAGGCGGAGAATGGATTTTAAGAACTCCATTAGTTCCTCCTTGTTTTCGTGCCACATAGTTGCACAGATGAAGATCTGTGGAATTCGATCATACGGTTTGATCCTGTCGTCCTTTCCTTCGTGCGCTTTCGCATCGATTTCGTTCGCCTTTTCAGTGTCTTTGACTTTCACCATATCCTAGGGTAAAGAATATGCGGTGTTAGGCGTCTTAATTCCAAAACCAACCTTAAAAACTTACAATTTTCTTGACAAAATCTTCCTGATCTTCCCGTCGCCGATTCATGGCAACGCTTTGATCTATCAGCAGGCTGTTGTACATCGGTGTGACAAACAGTTTCTCCGTTGAGGCATTTCGGTCGCTTTTCGCCATCCAAAGATGACGGGTGATCCAGGTTTGCGACAGCAGCCACAGTAACCAGAGCCAGGAAAATTCATTCACCACATAATCGAACAGATAGTAGATCGGTGGCATACGGAAAAAGATGTAATCGGGCAGGATGTTATCGAACGCACAGACATCCGCCTCCCGGAGGCCACAAAACACAAGCAATAAGGTGACGGTAACTGGGACTGCCAGGTTGATGGGGAACGCCATCGAGAAGCTTTGGATTTGGATTTTACACGCAAACTTGCTGAAGATGTAGCACAGATACGCACAAAGGATGTGTGTGACGGTGGTCCAGATGATGGCGTTGCTTGTGGGGAAAATTTCATGAACTTCCAGATCGGTCGTGATGGACGAGAGGTCGGGAAACTTTTCATTCAAAACGGCTTCCATCTGCAAAGGGAATGGGGAGGAAATAGTAACACAACGTCCCATCGCATCGAGTTTGATCGTCCATTTTAAAGGCAATTAAACGATATGAATTAATTAATGAAAGCATTTTGTGCAACCAGAAAGGGGTAATTGTAGCGTATAGCGTTTAGTGCGGTTCGCATGAAATTAAAGTGTTTTTTTTTTGGTGTTCTGTGAACGTATTTGGCTGAAGTACGCTAGCGCTTTGAAGTGAGAGGCACCAAATGGATACATTTTTGCCGCTCCTCTAAGTAAATTCACGCAGTCAATATGTGTGCGAGATGTTCCAGCTTCCAGCAAATGTGCAAATAATTTAATTCAATCTGTTCCACCAATGCCGCTGCCTGCGCACAATCAGTTGCACCAGTGGAATGGGGGTTTGGTGAGTGATTTCATCCGCTTTGCGGATGTAAAGTACTCGTTCAACCAATTAATGTGATTGCCGCTCCGCAATGGTGTGCAGTTGTTTGAACGAAAAACGAAAATCAAGAAGAAAACAAAAAATAATAA
>AXCM01000840.1:0-53633 GCA_000473375.1 Anopheles culicifacies | reverse complement strand
CTTAAACCTTTCCCATCGCTGTTGGTTTTGCTCGGTGGGAGATAATGTTGTTCTAAAATATTTTCGCTCCCTCGCGTAAAGGCTAGTAAGCGATAAAACAAAAGAAGAGGCGTCAACATTCCCCGCATTGCTACGGATAAGCACACACACACACACACACACACACACACACGCACACACAAAATCAAACAGAATGGCTGGAAAAATGATATTTTGTTTACATTAGCAGCTCCTAGCGGTGGCGCTAGCTGTGCTGGGTGGTAGCAATTTTACGCTTTGCTGAATGGTTGCGAACTGCAAGCAAGAGAAGCGAAGAAAAACACAGACTCTAAAATGGCCCTAATGTCCAACACAGCGTTGAAAGTGTTTTTTTTTGTTTTCTTTCTTTCTCCCTTTCCACACTCAAACCTCACCTCCCCGCCAATCCCCGCTAGAACCGGTGACAAAATCACTGGGATACGGGAAATTGCTTATCCCTTCGAGAGCGTTAGGAAAAACGGAACGAAATGAATCGACGGGCACTCGGGATGTTTTCTTCCCTTGCGGACGATTTCCCGCCCGAAGGAAATGGAAATGAGGAGGAAACACGGCTGTGTACGCATCGCAGTAGCAACGGCTTCGTTGGTACGCCTTCGGTAGCGGGTCGATGAAGGAGGACACAAATTTATTCTGCATGTAATTTCGCCTTAATTGAATTACGCTTTTTTGCGCTTTTGGTGCGCTTTTTTATTAAATTTACATTGATTTTGTGCCCTTCTTTGCGCTCGCGCTTTACCGGGCGGCTGGAGCGCTCGGAGAGGACAGCCGACAGTGACACCATTGACAGTGACGCAAAAAGGACATAGCTTCCACAAGCCGGGTGGTGAGATTGTTCACCATTATGGCACGCCCGTGTGGCTGCCGGGTGTCGGTGAATGACACTGGATTTAGATTGGCCATCCAAAGGATCACCGGACGCAAAGCCGGGGGAGGATCAAGGATGAAGGACGTAAAAAAACACACTCACAAACATGCTGGATTGCTCCCAGTGGGTGATGCAACAGGATAATCATTATCAGCGTTGTGGGTTTTCTGTTTTCTTCTCGCTATTGAACGTCCGCCTAATGGTTGGACATCGGGCATAAGTGCCAACACCGCGCAAATGATGGATGGTTTGATCGGTTTATAACGAAACTTACTCTTGCGTTCAATTATCGGTAAGCAATCGAAAGCGTTACTCAATTTGAGTTATTCACAGGAAGGTGAAAAAGAAAAAATGCCCAAGAGACATCATGTGCACTGTGCTATCAAAAACGACAAATTTGATAACATTAAAATGTTCATGATAGCGTCCTTTGATTTTCCGTTTTGTTTATACTCCCTTCTTCAGTTTATATTTTGTAATGTTGGTGCTTTTTTGTGACGTTTTGGGGATGTTGCACAAATTGAGCCAGGGGCCGGGGGATTTAATAAAAACCGGGATACAAGATCACACCAGATCCAGCATTCCTTTGAAGACTATCCAAACATTGCCGTTTACCCTGTGGATTGAATCACGTCAAAAGCATACATCAACCTTTTTTTTTGGTGGAAACTTTTCACCTTCTCCGACGTCCATGGGTAGCAGGATCAACTTAATTAGGTTATCACATTGTGATGATCGAACAGTTGAAAAAAATATGGAATTTAAATCAAATGTTAATGTTTGCGTTGAAGCAGTTTATAATTTTATTTATTCGCTTTTTGGTACACCTTTAATTAATTACTTTAACGATTTCCTTGGAGACACTATTTAGTGTTTTGAAAAGTTTTATAATGGTTGTTATTAAGCCCATTATTCTCATATCGACCTAACAAGATAGTACGTTGTTGGAAAACCGTTCCATTAAGTAATCAAACTATACAAAAATATAGACATCTGAACCTTGAAAAAGCACATTCTTTTTCACTGCACTTAACCGGCTATTAGATCTGGTGGTGACTTGATGGAAAATTGCTTCCACGACTCCAATAAACGTTGGAGCAAAAGCCACACGGTGCAGCTGTAAAGGAAGGTGCGGATCAAACACTGATAGTGATGAGGGTAGTACTGGTAACCATAAATTATTCCCTGGTAATGCCCATCGATGTTTGAATGTACACGTAATGCCTCTTCGCCGACTCTGTTTGGCGATATTTCTTCACCTGCAGCAACTAGCTGACCTTCGAACCCCGGGGCTTGTGGTTCCCTCTTCACCGGCTTACGCTCCTGTTCTTGAATGCTTCGCACGATTGCCTGTACGCTTTGGGCAACGGTTGGGTACTCGGTAATGGAGGCGGAACGGGTCTTGAAAATTGCTTACAGGATCGTTTTCACCTTGCAAATAACACTTCCCAAAAAAGGGGTTGAGTAGCACTGTGGGGATCCTCCACGACTTGGCTGCACAATGGTCGGCACGAGGCTGCCTGCTAATGGCATAAAGCCCGGTAAGCACTTTTCCCAAGCAGTCATACCGCGGTGTGACAAATCGGTTTTGAATCAGTGTTTCACGTTACTGACTGTGCTGAAAGTAATTACGACTCCTGAACGCGTAGTGAGGAAGTAATCTGCCAGTCAATGAAATACAAATTTGAATCAATCAGATTTTTACTTCCATTAAGGTTAAACAAATTTTTGTTCTTATATTTTCAGATTTAGTTCGCAATATTATGTCCGCTAGAGTTCCCATAATGTGTGATACTGGCATTGATTGGTGGTCTTAGGTGAAAGCATAAAATATTCCTATAACATGCCATGCGTGGACTTATGTATTAAAGGTGTAATAGTGCATGTACGTACATAGACACGAAAGAGACCTGGCAAGAAATCGGGCATCGTCAGAGAACGAGCGTCCCAGTAAGCAATACATTCCACGATGCCACAGGGCCGGTGCCAACTACTGCAAAACGTTGGAGACGTGCAGTTATGGCTTTGGAATACGGCACCAACACTGTGCTTCGCTGCTCCTTGGACTATCTCTCACCCTTGAAGCTATGGAGCTATAATTTTCCAACCGGCAGCCAATCCAAACCTAGTGGTCTCACACGATGCTATCCTTGGAAGTAGTTTGGCTTGTTGAATGGTCGGCTTGGAGCGAGAGAGAGTTTTCAATGCGAGTTGCGCATTCCTTCCTTTGGGCTGCTTGTTACAACTTCCCTTCCGGCACAAAACCAAAATGGATGGTGTGCGGTCGTAGTTGAAGGAGTTTGTTGTAGTTCGGCTTGAAAACTACTAGAAAAGCACTCGAGCGAACACACTTCATACGGTAGCCAGCCATCTAGTTCCCGGGTTCGGGAGCAGGAGGTAGATGTACAAGCACGTATGAACGCTTGTTTGAAGTTGGTTGTGCACATTTTTCGATTCCACGCCACGGTTTAGTCCATCATGAGCGGCACTGGTTGCGTACCCACAGCGAACCTTGCCGGTGAGCGGGATCCGTGCGGAACAGAGTGGCATGTTATGATTAGGAATTTATTGTAATAACACCTCTAAACGGTTTCATGCTTTGCCGGGCTACAATACCGCCCGGAATGATAAATGGGTTTGCGAATGAGCCAAGTGGTGGCGCTGCTGTTGCTCTATTACACGCCCTCTACGAATTCCTTACTCGATGGATATCGTACCAAATCACGATCTGTGGGTGTAGAAGAACAGGAGGTTTCTTTTGCAACCCATCGAAACGATTACCACCGTCGATGGCTTTGTTATGGAAGTGTGTCGAGGCGACTGGAGGTGTTGGTAAACTTTGTGGCTTTGTTGAAGCAGACGGTGGCAACTGGCAGCAGGTGTCAAACCGCTCCTGAGCACAATACCAAAACGATTAAACGATTCGATTTTCTCTGGAGGAAGTGATTTTCGGTCGGTGAATCTGACTCGTGACGAACTTTGAAAACACGACATTTCTGAAACATCGCACTGAGGCACGGGGCTTGTACTCGTGAAAGATCTCCGAAACCCTCACCCCACTACCTCCAAGGTCAGTTACTTTGAAATCACATTCGCCTGGAATGTATAAATTATTAACTTTGTCCCGTTGCGTTGCCTCGCAAGAAGCGAGGCACGTGTGCGATTGTGGGGCCTAGGATTAAATGCTAAAGGTAGCTTTCGGTGCTGGCGGGCGGTGTATTGGACGTTCCCGAAGCATGACTCACAAGAAGTAGGTTTTCCTCTCGTGCGTGGGAATGACGGGTTGCGCACGTCAAACCGTCTTCACAATTTTCTTTCGTAGGCCGCGTCCCTCGCCTCCCCTTCCTCCCCCTTTGCTCAACTACATCAATTTCATCTCAGAAGCAAAGTAGCTTCAGTTTCCCTTCTACGAAGCGACTAGCAGGGAGCTACCCTAGAGCCGAAATGGAACGGTTCAGTACGGTGCTACGTTTGACGATGCCTAACAAGGAAAATCGTTTGAAAATGCTAATTGAAACATGCTTTCAAATCAACTGAGAAAAGCCGACCGAATTTGTTAAGCACAAAATCCGCGCAGGTTTTGGTGAAAGAGGTTCTCCTACCAGACTTGCCGCTTTCTTTTATCTTTAGACAAGCGCTGGGCAAGACGCAGTTTCATTTGCAAGATATTGGTAAAACATGACGTTGAAGTTGTTTTTGCACACACTTTTAACAGTACTATGACTTCTCATTGGCGCTTTTGGTTGTATATTAAGCTTAATTTGGATTGTAGGTTTTGGGCCCAAAGGGTGCCCCTTGTGAAGATTTCATGCGTGTAAGGAAGTGTAGTCGTGTTCTGGCATCGAAAAATTTCTCATCGTTGAAGACATTGTACTTTTAATATTGCTATTATTATTTTATAATAAATAGAAATTGTTTCACTAATGCTCTTTTTTACAATTCTCTTGTTCGTTGCAGGTATGTTAAAATGAGATAAATATGGACTCATCGATTCCTCACATTATTCAAATGAAGTTTTCAACTTACATGCAAATTGAATTTAAAAACACGTAAGCAAACATTTCCGAACAACTAGTCTGTATCTTACCCATTTTCTAAAGTCAAAGAAAAACTTCTAAAACGTTTGTCCACTTTGTACACAGATTAAAAGCTCCCCGGTGCTTTGTACGTATTGTCGCAATTATTTCATGAGCAGCGCCAGTACCAACAATACCCGAGCGAAGCACTTTTCCTCTCGTCATATTTTATGTCTGTCGAATGGCTGTTTAATCTGCCGTTCCGGTCACGTCTAAATCTGGTGTGGTGTGACGCTGATCAGGAAAAACTTCTCGCCCGTACAGACGATTTTCAAATCTCCAACATACTTTTGGGTAGCTCGGAAAGTTGTGCTAGCAGTAATGGTCGAAAGACCAATTCCACTTTTGTCGGATGAGTCAGGTTCAAGTCATCTGCAGATTGAAATACACTTTCCCACGAGCGGAAAGGCATCAATGCATTGAAGTACCATTGATGCAGATGCTTAGAGGAGCTATGTTGGGGAAGTGTGGCGTCCTAGAATGTGGATCAGCCGAAAGCGGTGAGGCACGACGGACGTGTTCATCAAACAACAAATTTCACTTTACCGGGGCTTTGGTCAGAACATGCAAAGCATTTTTCGTCCATCCGAATTAGATACTGTGCGAAAAGCTAAAGCTATGTAGAAAAGCACAGTCGTTTGAGAGGTTTTTTTCGACAAATATTTCAAGCATAGTGCGGGGGAAAGTATGTCTCTCTCTCTGGGCTAGATGTAACTGACGTTGACAGAGATAATGATTTTTCATGTCGAGCGATCGCTGTCGGATTATTCGACTATACAAACGTCACAGAATTCGTCAAATCGAGCAGGTGGTTTAGCGTTTTTCTTCAGTATTTCGTTTCGAGGAAAAGTGTTTAGGTTCGTGTAGTTTAATGTGTTTGGTTGTTACTTTCTAGCTTAAAGAACTTAAGAATTGAAATTTAAGATGAAAATTAATATTATAGTTAAGTAGTACAAATTCATGGGGTCGATGATGCTCTTAGTCAGTTCACTTTTTACAGTTGTTTGGACATTTCGAGGTTCAAATGCTGTCTGCTCTCCAAACAATCTGCTAGACAAGCCAACCGCATAAGCAATATACCAAGTATTTTCATAGTAAAAATCGTAAAATATCCATCACAAACTAATGCTCAAGCCTATTGGTCGTGTTGGTCCAAATTTTACGTAAGCTGTTAAATATTATTTGTTGTTTTTATTTGCATACTTCAAAATATGTAAATTCGTTCACAAAGGAAATTATGAAATAGAACATAGGTAAATACTTAACTAAGTATTATTTTAATCAAACGTTTAAGTCATAGTGGCATTTCCATTATCAAATTGTTGCGTTGATTCAACAGCTGTTTTCAACATTTTGTTGAAGATCTGCTCCAATACTACACAACTGTCAAATATTTTAGTTTAAGTCATCTCTAGAATATTGCAAACGTTTAAAAAAAATTATTTGCGAGACTAAATTTAACAAATCCTGTTATGAAATTTTTTATTATTGATTTTATTATTAAAACATGAAATAACATTAAATACAAGCAACTAAGAGCAGTTTATTAACACTTCTACGAAATTTTCAATTTGAACAAATAGCAAACAGAAGCAAGGCCAGGCTGTTCCTTATGAATCAAATAATTAAAATAAAATAACAAACATACATATCAAACTTTTATTAAACTGTTTATTTAAATTCCCTATATTTTATATTGAATTATCAGTTTTGAGTCAAAGCAATACGACCTGACCTTGCTTTATAAATAAACAGATCATTTTGAATCCATATCTACCCGGATAAGCTTGCGCGCCATTTTTAGAAAAAAAGCTGTGTGTAATAAACTGCCAACTAACCTTCGTCATAATGAAAAAAGCACAAAAATCCATCGAACTGAGTGCAAACGACAATCAATGCGAAGAAGAAAAACCCATCAAGCGCGCAGCTATTTCTATCGCCACCGGGCTTTGGGAAAAAGTTTTCCCCGATTGATCGCTTTCAGTAAATCCTTCATGCGACAGGTGGGGACAATTTTCGTACGAAGTTTACTGATAATAAGATGCAAACCACCGTAAACGGCTCGTTTGATAGGCGGTTGATGGCGTGTGTTTTTCCTTGCGGGTGGTATACTACCCCCATTTCCATCGCGTGTGTAAGCGTTCGGGGTGTTATGTTTTTTTTTTCCGCTGTTGTTACTGCACACAAACTTGTGAACCATGAATGACACGGTTTTGTCACGCCGTTGAAAATAAAAGGTGAGCGTTTTTTCTTCCTTGCAGCGATCCATGCGTACTGCGAGCGCGGGAACACATTACAGGGGCGGTGAATACTGTGCGGGGGCATAATAGAACGCTTTACCAAAGCATCGTAAAAGGTTGGAAGAAAATTGAATATAGGTGTCGATTGATTGTTATTTTCCGTCGCCCGACCAGCTTGACTGTGTAGGACTTTTTCGCCCAACTCGTTCGCAGGCGTCTATTTGTGTTTTTTTGAACGATACCCGTCGATGGTACGATCTTACCATCGATACATTGCTAATGTTGGGTTGAGTGAAAAGTTTGTACGTGGTTTTGCGTTGCTTCTGTTAGGTTTAGCTTAATTCTTTGTATTATTATTTCTCTAGAAACGATTATACATATATTTCATATATAGTTTTGCCCACGTGTTTCGTCACTGCCCGCATTTTAAAAATCATCTTTATTTATTATTGGTTTAAGGAAATTAAAAATACCTAAATAAAACACAGGGTGAATAGAAATGACCTAGAAAACAGATAAATATATCAATGATGTGTGAAAAATTATCTCAACTCCTGCAACAGCCTATACGTCATTCATGCGAGTATATTGCAAAGTGTAAATGGTTTTTGCACAGGTGCGAGGTACGGTATTGTTGTGACGCAACGTTATAGCATCATTGTTATTATGTTTCATTCAATTTCCTCCTACCTCAATCCATGTACCGGCCACCGTCTCGATTAGATTAGATTTTCGATAGCTCGTTTACGGTTTTGATGTTTTATTTATAAACATAACCGTTTGCTGCGTCGTCTAGATAGCCGGGAAGGAGAAAATCCTCGGTCTCGGTAGCGCTGACCAACTTGCGTTAGTCGTTTTTTTGTTGTTGCTCTATAACATCCCTTTCACTTCAAAATCGGCTAAACCATGACAATCAAATGTAGACAAGCGAAAAAAAACGATTGAGAGTAATAGACCGTACAATTCTTACGAATCGAACGAAACCTGTACAGAGTGCTTTGTTTTTCATCACTTCAGACATTGATCGACTTCAAAACAGCATTGTGCTGAAGCGTTGGTGTGTGCGTGCCACCAACAGCTAGCACGATTTTTACATTTCATGTCTTTTCCACAGTCTGTATCTTTCGGGAAGAAGCAGAATCATATGCTGCACTAAAGGCAGCAAGAAAACAAAGAACCATTCGTCGGGCAGCCGTTCGTGTGGGAACTTGTTGAATCTTTGCTCAAGGAAGTCTTTACTGTAAACAGTGCCCGTTTACGAAGTGAAGCTTTCCTCGTGAAGTGTTAACTGGTGCACATAGCTGCCGTGTCAGAAGGACAATTAGTCAGCTAGTCAGCCGTTTGGACGGCGTGACTTAGGCTGTGCTTACATACATCGATCCCATTAAGGGAATGTCTCTGTTTCATGTTCGTAAAAGGCAAGGGCACACGTACTAGCGTTCGGGGAACTTTAGCAAGGGTCGGGGTACTGTTTGGCCAGGACACACATACCGCTGACAGGAACTTGGGTGGAACGGTTTCACCCATACCGTTCCCAACGACCAGCAGCGCTCCGTCTACCAATTCCTCGGTTCTCGCTAGGAAAACTAAAGCAGGTTGATTGTTTACAGTGACGAGCAAGTCCTTGAGCAAGTACTTGGCTAACCAAGTGGCTTCGTTACCGATCGCTGTGTGCGAACTCTTTATGCACAGACGGTGTATGCCATCTTCGCTACACACCGCATACACAACCCGTATGGTTTTCCCCATTGCAAGTGTGCAACATCCATCTGAAGAATGGAAAATCTCTGCCTCAATGGTTGTTATCCCCAGTCCTCTGATGGTGCATGTTTCGACCGTGATTCATTTCCCAGTAGCATGCGGAAGAAATTCGAACTCCGGAAACGGGACTTTGACGAACGTCATTCGGGTACAATAGTTTTGCAAAACATTCGTCTTTCGCCTTTGTCGCCGGCTGCTGGCCTGGGGTGTGCAGATGCGTTGGAGATCGATCTCTTTAAGCAGAGGAGCAGCGTTCCGATGCAATCAAAACGAAATGCCACTCTGGCAAAACCGAAGCTTTATTGATGGGGTGCATCGAGGGAATGCCGTCACGCTTGCGCGTCGTCCTTTGATTGTCAATAAATTCTTGTCTATTGGAATAGACAGACCGTACATACGTACAACATTTTATGGTAGCTTCATGTTGCTTTGTCACCGTGCACAAGAAGCTAAAATTTACTCGTGCCTAGCTAAAGGACACGGGTGGGATGCGCTACTTCTTTTGCTGTTGTGTGACTTTAAGCATGTGGGCGCACACGAAACACTTCATTTCCCGGCTGCGGTTCTCGTCGACATCAATAAACCAACCGCCGTGTGCCGTGTGTTGTTCGATGGGAATGAGGGAAGGAAGGACTTGATGTACGTCTATCAATTCCGTTTACTGAGTGGCATCCTCGCTTGACATGCATCCGGTAGCAAATTGTGCAGTCGCTTTTGCAACAGGCTTCTCCATTGCATCGCCCGTGGGAAGTGTATTGGTTGCGGTGGCGAATATGCATACATGCAAGCGCGGTGTATCTGTTTTCTGATGTTTTGTACTTTTTGCCATGTTTTTGTGGTGCTTCTTTGTACATTTCAATAGATTGTTGACAGGACAATTGTAGTATTGTATCATTTTCTTGAAGTCTAGTTTACATCTCCGGTTGCAAAATAGACCCATCAGAATAGCGGAATTAGTTTTTCTCTATATGTTTTCCCTTGGCTCTGTTCTTGAACGTGTGGCGCTGATAAATCGTGTTTAAAAATAACGTAAGCAGAATTGGATATGAATTATTTTTTTCAATCTAATGGCAAACCGTCCGAAACGGTAAGATTTTTCAAACGGAATGCTTCATTTCACCGAATTTCTTCAAATTGGCTAAAGGAATGTCTTGGTTTCTTGACGATGAAAGATATATAACCTCAAATTCATTGAAAGCTTAAATGTTGCGAAGATACAATCAGGCGGGTTCTCTAAATTAAATAAGCGTTGAAAAATTATGAAAATTACGCGCGTTTACAGCAAGGCCGAAGCATAGTTTTGGGTAGATTTCTTGACTTTATTTCGATCTTTACCCTTAGTTCAATCCTTAACAATGCTGTTTGGTCTATATGGCTTAAGTTATCTCGGATCTTATTTAGTTTTTGAGCATTATCAAAATAGAGTGGATTAGTGGATGGAAAGCTCATAGAATTCCCTCATTGTACCTCTTAGGTTCCTCGCAGATAGATCGTGAAGAAGATATGCCAATATTGGAGTTAATAAATTATAGCTAAGGAACAATGCTGGTATCTTAAACAGCTTCTGATTTTCAGTGCTGCGTACGGGGGAACGGAATGGAATGGGATTCTAACATTGGTCCAGCCATATGAAGTTCGACACCGCTATCTTCTGAAGCTACTTCAGTTTACTCAATTGTTTGGTACATTTTCCTTCATTTAATTACTATGAGTTTTAATCAGCCCTTAATCTATCTTTAAGATGTGCTGGTTAATATTTTAGATTATATTAAAATCATCGTGTGGCTATCACAGTTGATGTATACTTGAAACACGAGAATCTATCATTTATACCAAATAACATCTCATCAATGTTAAAAAGTATCGTACCGGTGTTTCGTAGTTGTCTAGCTTTCGTTACAGAATAAACAGTACTTTTAAACATTCGAAGTGCTGTTATACGAATAGTGTGAAAATAATACAGACTCTTTGCTGACGCGGAATATGATGCAACATTTAAAAAAAGGACAGTTTTTGCTTTTTGAACGAGCGAAGTATGTTCATCAATAACGAAACACGAATGAAGCGCACGTACCGGAGACCAGCTCAGGCCGGCTTGAAATGGGTAGCGCTGTTACCCGAGGTCAACATCGGTGAAGTTCTCTTTATCAATGTTTAAAACAGCGGTAAAACCCATCGAGTGAAGTGGACTGCTTACCAGAGTAAACAAATGATAGGCCGAACAGTGCCTTTCGGTGCTCGAGCATGCTCTAGCAGATTTGCAATGACCACTCGCCCGCACTCGGAACTTTTGATTCCAGCATCACCGATTTAGTGTACTTTCGGCCGTATCGAATATCAACTCAGGCCAGCAGCAAAAGGTCTGCAACTGCACCGTTGCAAAGTAGATTTTCATCGAATCGTTCACGTTTTTCTCCTGTTTGACTGTAAGGATGTACGGAGCTGGCGAGTAAATAAAAACGAAATGGAAATTGTAGTTGAAGGAAATACTACGGAACGCTTAAACAGAGCACGAAGACAATAACAAAAAGAGAACACACTCCCAAACCGGAACTCCGTAAAATAGCGTTCGTTTGTGTAGGTGCCATAAAACGGGAAAAACACGATCACACAAAACAACACATTGAGTCGTGTTGAGATGGGAAAGAAAAGATTTGAGGCTATCGTGCAGTGTGCCGGGGAGTGTGTTATTAAAGTTCGTCTATTGGCCGAACAACTGGCCGCTGTGTCTTTGTCAACGGGCCAGCGCGACTAGCTGTGAGATGAATCGAGATACATCCAACAGCATACAAGAGCACCGAAATTCGATGACCTCGCCGAGACTGCACTCCGGTATTTCACAGATCTTCGATCCCGGGGGCAATAAAAAATACATTCCACTCTACCGTAGGAAGTGCATCAAAAATTTCATTCGACGTTTCCACAAGGAAATGAGAAAAATACAACAACAGAAAAACCTTCCAGCCTACACATCACTACTGATCCATGAACCGATCGAAGATGACATCCGGTTGCAACGGTGGCGGCCGGAAAAGCAGATTTTTCCATTTTCTTTCATTTCAACCCGGAGTTGCGGTTGAACCGTGGCCAAAAGCAAACATCGATTCTGATGGTGCAGTGGATGTGTTTCCATCGCCAAGGAAAACACCTCCTTGCCGCCGTTTCCGCACCAGCGGACGCATTCATAATTGAATTCGTTTCGCTTTGTGTGCCTTCCCATTGCACTTTGCGGGCACGCTAGTGTTTTCGTTTCGTACATTTGAAACCTTTCGCGGCACAAATATCTGCTCCAAATCGACCGCGTTTGGTCGGTGGTTGCGAGGCGATATTAAACGCCGAATGTTGTTTTTCTTCCCCTCTGTTTTGTTCTGTAGCATTGCACGTAATGTGATTACTGCTTCCGGCGTAGACGGCGCATCACATTTGGCATCCGTCGCTAGTGCGTCCTTCCGGTGCACTTGATGTGGCTATTCTGCTTGCAAGTGCGGGCGGATGTTTCTATCCTAATGAATTTGCCATTTTGGCAAACTACCATAAAAACTAAGGGGTTTTTTTAGTTTTGATTCCACGACCCATTTGTAATATAATTGTTGAGCGCGCCTGTTTCCTATCCATAACCGGTACCCATAGAATATTGAATTTGAAATTAATATTCTCAATTCGATCATATTACATCCGTTATTGCATACAGTTTTAAACACATGTCCGCATTTCGATATGTGCAGCTTAGTGTAAAAATTTGGTAAAGTGGTATAACACAGCTCCAGTTTGGGGTTTCCTTACGTTATCGTTAATTTAGAAAGAATTTCGATATGATGTACTGGCCACTTACATTTTGAGGCGTATTTTATTGAGGATAATTTATTGCTTTTTATCCAACAAAAAACAGTTTACATGAAAAGAGATTTGAATAGATTCCCAAACAAATACACAAAATATCGGAAATTGCAAATCGTATTGATTATCCAACAGAATAAACCGTAGAACAATGCTAGCATGAAAACAATGGCTTTTTGACAAAAATTGGAGTTAAAATTCCAAGCAATGGAAAAAAAAACAATCAAGCACGAATGAAGGCACAGCGATATCCAATATAGTATTGCACCAGTTAATAGCCAGTTATAATTAGTCCTTTACAGTTCTAGTCCATTGGAATGTCTTGTTTTAAATGAAGTTTAAAAAAATTAAAATTTGAAATTCAAGTGCAATATGTGGAATTGCCCTTATTACAATGTGTATGAAAACGAATAAATGATAGTTCTTTTCTGCTGTTTACAAGAAAAAAAAACAATCATTTTTCTAAATCGTTTGTTAACAATTGACCATATAATTTCTGGTAGGAAAACTGTCAGCTATAACCTTCAAATTCCGAGTAAATTTCGGATTGATACCTAACCTACCTTCACGGTTGTCAATAGTGTTTAATAATTTAGCTTGCACTTCATACCGAACACGGTGTCATACACGAAAAGCCATAATGCTTTCTGGCTGGGATTTTAAACATGACTTTAATAATCATTTTAGCGTTTTTTTCACATTGCTTCAACCACAATTGCTCCGGTATGATTGAAATCGAATACCTCCTAACCGAGCACATTGTTTGTGGCTTTCGGTGCAACAAAAAACCATCACGATTTGCACGTAGAAATTCATAACGAAGTAAAAAAAAACAGCAACCACCACCATCACCAACGCATCAACATCACAAACACGGTGATCGTGCGCCCATTTAATGGCAGTATTTGATGGTAGAAATCGGTTGCATTAATCTTTAATTTACGATATGTCAATGTGAGCGACGGTAGATAAAATTAATATTAAATAGCATTTGCATTCGGAAGCGTACGTCTGCCGATGGGGGTGCAATTATGCAATATTAATGTAGGCTGATCAGTCTAGTTCGGGATGGTTGTGGTTAGCAAAAAGTGGTTTACTAGAAAAACGTACTGCACCGTATGATAGGCCACAAAGCGCAACGGTACTGTTCCGGTAGAAGCGCGACTCGCACCTGATGCCATCCCCTTGCTGGAATGTTTGGCAACTGTCATTCAAAGAGAAATAATTAAGCCGCAAATAATTAGCTGCAATTTTAATTGAAATTGAAGAATGATAAACAATAACCGGTGACCCGGACCTGTAAACGCCCAAACTGAAGCGTCATTGTAATGGTTTTTTTATTTATTGTTGTCTTGTCTACTGCCCGATTCGGAAATGATTCCAGCTATAGCCGCACCTGGCTGTGTGGTTGTGGATGTGGGCACCATTATGGAGGCATATTTGTAAATGGCGGTTCACCGCATACCACATGCCCTGAATGATCTGTTCAGCGTGTTTTGCTGTTCGATACGATCATCTAATTTCGTGCGTGATTGTTTTCATCTCACCCAGCCCCAGCAAATAATAATAATTGTCTGTTTTGTCCCCTTTTACGCACACTGCTTACAGTGGCAGGTGAATCCGATGCGGTTAATTGATGTCTTTTAATGCTATAATTATAATTTTTGCACACGATGACTACGGGAAAACTGCGTATTGTGGAGCGAAAGAAAAAAAAGAGGATGTAGTGATTCACTAATTACCATGGCCAGTGGCTGTCAATATACACATTTTACTCAATAGCATTCATCATAGTTGAAATTAGGCTCGTTAAATATTTTCATCAACCACAATTGTGGATTGCGTTCCTCCGTTGGGATAGTATCTTAAAATATAGAATGCAGAATCTGAAACAATTATGTCGCCCATTAAACAACTGTCATTTTGCTATTATTAGGAAGTAAATAATATCTAAATTGTAGCAAAACTGTATCCATTGCTTACATTTCATTCGTAGTTTTAGGGTTTGTATTTCATTTGGGCTAGTTTCGCAAGTTCAAAAGCGATGGTGCATATCGAATGATATCAGACAGACAAATATATATTATTCACTAATTGCATGTCCACAAAGAACGCCAATACATTGCAAATAGGTAGTATCGATTTTTGCTCATGCGTGGATTTGTACCCATTTTCATAATTCATTATTCCTAATGTCTACACTTCACAGTCTGTGCGCTAGTGCAGACAAAGAGCAACTAAATATGTGTTTTCCCCTCATGAACATTAGACATTTCAACCAAATAAACTCATTTGTGTTCGTAAGCATACTGAAACAATCCACTCCAAAAGTCACACCGTGCGAGACACAGGTTCAGGATAACATTCAGAGCTATGTGAGGCAAGGTACGAAGGCAGTTTATTCGTGAGCGCTTCCCTCTATCCTCTGTTGAGCAATTTCACCCTACCTTCACTCTTCCTCTCCCAGCACCACCATGGGACAGTTTTATTCAATTTCATTCCGATAGCATCTCATCAATCTTGTGTGTTCTGAAACTCGCGACCACGACACCACACTGACAAGCGCCCAACATTTTCTTTGCTCGCCCGTCTTTGTACCAACCAGAGCGCTGCTTCATGATAAAAAGCATAGATGAAAATAAGAAACAATTGTCTTCGCTACGGAAAACATTGACACTTCAAATCGGCGACACGGAAGGTGCCAAAACCCCGGTACGCGGCGCGAGGTGAGATGAATGATTCTCCCGTGCTGGGAAAGCTGCAGCATGAAAAATAGCCATCCGTCGCTGCCACCAGCTTGTATGTGCATTGGTGAGTGTGTTTGTGTGTCAAACATGGAAACGACAAAAGAAAACCCCCCCGAAGGTCGGTGTCGTACCGGTGACTGGAAGGGGATATATACTTTCAGTAAAATCATCCCGAAAACCGACGAGCTATGGTACGATCCGCCTAACCTGTACATCTTCCTGTCTGCACCTTTGGATAGCATACGGCGAAAGTGTTGTCACCGCTGGAAGCTGGCAACCATCTTGGGCCGGTTGACGCTCGGGCAAAACTGTTGGTGATATTCTTTTCCGAACGATTCCAGATTCCGTTTGCCGTGTTCGCGTTCAACTTCCTCAGGCACGTTTAGCCGCACGCTCGACCAATGAGGTGCGGCTCGTGTTCGCTTTTTTTGATGAAAAATGATGCCATTTTCCTCTGCTCACTCGAGCGTCTTGAGCAGCGAAGAGTTTCTGGAACGTCATCCTGAACCGGCTGGATGATGCGAGAGATGGATCGGAAGTGTATCACAATGCAGATGGCCGTAATCTTCGGTCATTTAGGAGAAAAAGCGAAGAAACATGGCGAATGCCAGACGTTCCTATTGCTAGTAGAAATTTAAATATGCAGTTAATCATGCTTGACGGCGTTCGGTTAGGTTCATTTGTGTGCTTGGCTCCATTAAGAGTTTGATGGGAAGGTTTGAAAAAATTGAAAACAGTACTTTAAAATCTCACTCTCTTTCTTTCGCACCCCTCTAGACATTTAATGAAGATATGAGGATAATTATGTTTGTTTAACCGCTTATATTATGTACTTTCTCCTGCGGTATACTTTTGCATTTAGTACACCACAGCATATCATTGAAAATGTTTCAGACAACCGCCGAGCGGATCCATCTGACATCTATAACATCTAATTAGCAAGCACTATTTTCGCAGCGCAACGTTATCCTCTGCATTAACTATGCGCAACCTTTTATTACGTCCAATCGGCCGATCCAATGAAACCGTGTCATTGGTGTAGGATAACAAACACCCAGCCCAACAGCTGCAATTAGTAGCACCGCTTTTTTCAGCTAACCCGCACCACTAACCCCAACCGGTTTGCAGATTGACATGAATTCGGAAATGCGAAATATATCCGACCACTGTCACAAATTCTCATCCCAGCGTTCCAATTCCTGGATATCGGATAATCCAATCGCAACCGAGAGAACTAGAAACTCTGATTTCTACCGCACCATACGCCGTACCGCCGGGGTAATCCGTAGCGTCCAGTTTTTATTTGATCTGTTCGACATCCGCACTCGCCTCCATTCCTTGTTATCGTTATGCAACCATTTCGCATTTGTAGGTCGAACGCTGAAGGAAGCTAAACAAACTTCCAGCGTTGATTGTGTGATGGGAAGGTGACCGTACCGATTGCCGGGACCACAGAAGACGTACACAGTTCATCAAGTGGAAGATTTTCTGGGAGCGCCTGCCAGCCTTGTGCATCGATGGTTGGGATTGAAAATTCTGTACATTGAAACTGTGTGTTCGGTGGAACTAAAGGGGAAAAGGAAACGGAGCATCACATTTCCGGTCAGTAGAAAAGGATATTCAACGAGCTCCTGCACTCCCCTTTTCAGCAGTTCTACCACACATCCATTCAGTTTCGGACATTTGGAACGATACGATGATACGATGCGTTTCGGAGATGCTTTGAATATTGAACTTCGGTTAAGATTGCTGACACATGCAGAATCACATCTCCGTAGTCATCATCATCATACGCTCGTCATCACTTGACAATATGGCAAACCATGGACGGAGTTACTCCAGATAAAAGAAACTCAGACGTCTACGGAAAGATGTACATAAAAAATGCCATGAGTAGCTGAGGAAATGAAATGTTGTTTTTTCATTCATTTCTTAGTGGAATGCTCGAATGCTGTCATCCCTATTTCACTGATCGGTCGTGTGCTTTGAGTTCATGATGAGTTTGGTTTCTACTCTGTTAGCTGTGAGTGGGGTTGTCCAGCACTCCAATTATTTACGAAACGCAAATAGCGTTTATTTTCAGTATTTCCCATATTCTAAATCAATTTCAAAACCATTTCTTATTATAGTATCGCGTACGAGACATTGCTCTTAAGTACTGTTATGCTCATAATTCAGTTTTTGTCAACCTAATTGTAATGAATTGTTCGCTTTTAGTAAATCCATCACTACATTTTAATGTTATTTAATATTTATTACTCAATCGCTTGGCTTCAAGCACCGTATTATCTTAAAATATCTTTCATGATCTTCTTGGCTACCATAACGACCTATGTGGTCATGCAAGCCATACAATAGCATTTAAAAACTTACACCGTTTTTGGGTCCAAGTAAACAAGCCAAGGTCCAAGCTTCTTTAAAGCAATTGGCAACAGTAAGCAAACATTCGCCGTCTAACTAATTTGCAGTTGCTCAACTAAACAGATGCCAGATTAAGTTGTGCTGCACTTTACATTACTTATTGTGTTGAGGGACAGGAACTACGCTTCTTTTTGTGGCTTCGGATTTTCTGCTGAAAAATTGTGTAAGATACCTTAACGGCGTACCTTAATTATAGAGTACACTGCAACGAAAGATCGTCTAAAATCGTCTTACTCTTTTCACAATTACAGTTGAATTGAAATTGGTTGAAGCTAACCCTCTTTGTAACAAGCCGTAACGCAGGAAATAACCTCCTTTTACAACAAGCGTTACGTAATAAATGGAAAATCCTTAAGACATTGCCTTGAGAGACATATTCAAACAGTTTTTTTTTTTTTCGTTTCCAATTGGTTGTGCATACAAACCTTAAGCATCATTTGTAGACATCAAAATTCAGTAGACTATATCTAATATAAGAAAATCAACCAAATGGACGTGAAATGGGCGAACAGAAATCCAAACGAACGTTTCCACGATCTCGTGGATAGCAATAATCATAACAATTCGTGGATGAATAGCACAATGGAACCGACGACCGAGTAGACGTCAAACATCGTCAGCGATGCTGGTGTTCGTCCAGCAAACATCAAAGCTGTACGTCTCGCAGAAGTCAACCGAAAGCAGAAGCTTTAGCTTATTTATGCATCTTGCAATCATTGCATTCTGGTGCTTATTTCCATCAGCAGCATCTTGACTCATGCTGGGTTGTATAAGCCACCATTCCAACCTGTGGAAGTTACTCTAGCATGCTGACCAGACAGATACCTAACCAGGGTGCGGGTTATCAGTCACTTGATTGGATTTGCTTCGCTTGCAAAGATGGCACGGGGTACAGGCTTCATTGACGCCATTTGGAGTGAAGTGAAAGAACCGATAAGCTTTTAAGACCAAGAAAAACAAATGTACTAGCTAGGAAGGGTAAGTTTAACCGGCGTCAGGACGAGAAACTATGTCAGTGTTTGTTTTTTTGTTCATATTAGTTTGGACCGTAACATTTTTGAACGTCAGCTTTAACTGCTATCGCCATATTGAATATGAGGAAATGGACTTATATGAATAGGAAATCGATGGATGGAATAAAGATTTGTTCAACCAATTTGTACGCAGCCCCAATCGAGAATTGCTTCCAACGAAATATAAACAGAAAACGATGAGTTTCATGCATAAAATTTCCATCGTAAAATAAGTATAATTAGATCTTTGTGCTTTGAAACATATTATTTAAAAAAATGATACCTTTAAAAAAGAACATTGCAATTCAGATTGGGAAAAAATGCACTGGAAATGAAAACGAGTAAACAGTTCTGGAACATAATGCAAATATTAGTGCAAATTCTCTAAAGAAATCAAAAAGAATAAAAACTCCGTTCTTGAACCCCTAGAGGCCGTAATTCGTTGGAGGTTATAAAAAAGTCCATGATAAAAAAACAACGAATAGAACGGAAGTTCGTCCTGTAGGTAGAAGTATACCCGACCAACGACGCAGTCAGCGTATGATAAAAAAAAGAATCATCGCCTGTACGTTGGTACGCGCTATAAACATTCCATTTCTTGTAAGCATCTCACTTGTAAGTTTGTGTGTGTGTATTTGTTTTTTCTTTTCAACGGGTTGGGATTTATTTTTACTTTGGTCATTTTTTGTTTGTTTTTTGTGTGCTGTGTTGTTCGTCCAGCTTCAGACGTGCAATTTCCGCACAATGCAATCTTACTAGCTCGTACTGTAGCAGACCAAGTAAGCTGAGGGTAATTTTGACGTTCGTGCGAGTAGCTTGGAGCTCAATTCTTGGTCTCAGTAGTAATTTCATTTACCCCGTACCGTAAAGGAACAGAATGAAGAAAAAAAAACCCTTTTGGATTGTAATGAAAATAGCCTGTCCTCACTGGTTTTGGTTGAGTTTTTTCCCCATCGCCGGGCGCAGAACAACCGGAAGACGCCGATACGGCTTAGAGGTGGGCAGATTCGTTAGATTATGTTTTGCCTTCGGTTCGGCAAGACTTCGTTTTTCGTTCCGCTTCGCCCGCCGGTCACTGGGGAACCAGGCCGACTGTAATAAAAATTCAAATAAAATAAAATCTTCCGTCCTAGACTTATGACGATTGTTTCTTTCTTCCCGAGCCCCCAATGCATACCTACCGTTCGCTGAATTTGCATCAGATTTAACAGGAATGAGGATGGAGGTGGAAGTGTGTGTATAAATTCATTTTACTCCCTTTCTACAAATGACAAAAAAGGGAGCGGAAAATATGTTCACGCTCGCGCCAATTTGTCATTTTGATTTTTTTTCACCACTTCCGGTCGCACTTGGTGGTTCCCTTGGCTGTCGTCAAAGCGGGAATAACTTTCTCGAAAAAGTCACCATAAAAAAAACAAAAAACAAAACAAAACCTTTTGGACACTGTATAGCTGATAAGGTAAAGCGCGGGTGGTGCAGAATTTTATCTGAAAATTGTCACAACAGGGAATAGGGTTTATAGTTTTGGGTAGGCTGATTGCGGGAGAACGAAGAAGTTGGCCCGTATTTGATTTTATCAGCTCGTTTATGCGTGCAAAGCAGTCATTTTGATGAAGTCTGGAGGATTGATTCGCTCGTAAGGCAAGCGTTCGAGTAGCTTCTGCACTTAAAGCTTTTACTTTTGCTGGTCAATGTTTAAAAACATTCAAATACGGTATTCACCGTCAATTCTACGACTGTATATCCGGGTATGATTTTCATTTTTAAACTTGATAAGCGTTTAGTTTTAGGCCTGTGCTAACTGTAACATAAAAGTAACAACGCATTTTAATAGTGTCACAAAAGAGGGGAATATGTAGCTTTTGTTCAGGTTCCTCATTAAAACTAGAGAACGATCGTTGAAACTGTACAGTAACTTATAAAGGTGAGCAACGAAAATTTTTAGATTTGTCAACAAGTTGGGACGCAAATGTTTAATTTTCCCAAATAATAATTGAACTACCAATGCCCATTCACCCACTTTGCGTCTAGAGATCTAGTGATGAGATTCAGATAATTTCCGGTCTCGAATCTTGGATCTTCTGCATTCCGATTGGGATCTCCAGGGTTGGATGGTTGGAATCTTCGGGTCGCTAGCTAACACTTCAAAAATTTAGCTACCATAATCAGCAGGACTAGATGGAATCTAGGAGAAGTGCGATGAATATTTCTCATACTTCTCATCTTATTTATCTTAATTTCTTCCGCTGTTTGTATAACTTAAATCGACTCTATTATTTAATGTTTTTTTTTTGAACTTATTGCATGCACAGTCATAATTCAAACTAAGAAACAGTATATGAAATATAAAATGAAAACCACGCAGTTAGATTCTAGTAAGGATGTAGATGTAATGCTGATGTAGCTCAGAACTTTTAAACGAATCGGGGATTACATTGTCCAGTTATGTTAGAAATGAAAATAATTTCACGGTAAAAAAAATATGTTTTTTGATGTTGAAACGATTGGTAAACTTTTTATTTATTTCATATTTGAACTTTCATTTCATATATTTGTTTCACTGACATTGATTCACGTTTTATAGAAAATTTTCGATTTTGAATACTGTTTTTTCTTCAATAACATCTTTTTTAACTGTTTCATAATGCAAACTACTAAAAAGGCCCATTTACATTCTTAGTCCTAGTGAATAGGATTGTAATACAAAGCCAATATTAAAATTAAAAGAATGACTATTAATGACCAAAATAATGGTCAAAAGCATAAATATTTAAGTTTGATTGAAATATACGATTTAAAATGTAACCCCAACTCATCTAAATTTCATCAATCATAACTTGTAAAGCATTTTTTATTTATGTTTACTAAGGCGAGCCAGTGCTTCTTATTTCCCAAGAATAAAATTTTTAAAAGAGTTGATCGCTCTAGCTTATGGTATCGAAACCTTACAGCTGTTACGAGAAATGGAGGCGCCTGGTGATTTAGTGACTGTTGCATATATATTTCTGAGTATCCAGAAAATTGTGGCACTGGCATTAAATAACGTCCCAGCATTCCGATAGGAATCGGTCCATACTTATCAATTCATGCGCATGTTTAGTTATAATACCATTTGAAATCATTTACTCATCGATTAAACTTCACATGTATAGATTTCAAGCGTAAACACAAACCATTGTATACCCCTGTTCATTTTTAGATGTTCCTATTAGTTCTCCGTAAGCAGACTGACACATTCTTTCAAAACACTAATCGCATTCGACATGTGTTCCGTTCCGTATGTAGCGTGTTTCTTCCATTCACCTTCATTAAAACCTCCACGTTTTAAGCAAACGATAGTAACCGACAACAGCTTCTTGTTTGTTTTTTTTGTCCTTCCCCTGCTCACACACCCTGCTTCCTGCATACAATCCTCGGGGGAGTGGAGCAGGGGGCGGGGAAGAATGATATTTATATGCAAATTACAGACAGCGGCAACAACCACGCACCACCCGCACAAAGGCAAATCCCTTCTGATTTCATAATAATGTGCTTTTGAATGTTGAGGAGCGTTTTCAAATTTCAATATCATCAAATCAGAACCGCAAAAACGCGACCCTTTCGGTTTGTACCGTGCGCGCCCGTCTGGGAGCTACCGGGTGCTCCTGGTTGAACATAATCGTTATGATTTTGCCATTGCAACTAGCGCTCCACCTCTCGCCGTACCTGAGTTTCTGTGTATTTTTAGGGCGAAACGTTTGACGGTGTAGCGAACCGACAAAGCACGATGGAATGTGGAAAATATTTCGCCTGTACATATAGGATTCTATCCGCGACTGTCATTTAAAATATAATTAAACATAACCTCAAAAATGCACACCAACGCATACGTTTCTGTTGTAGGATAACGAATCGTGCTCAGCAGGATTGCAATCACCGTTCTGTTCAACTCCGAGTACTGTTTCGACAGTTTCACACCAAAACGAGTTTCCATGTGTGAGTATGAGCATGTGTGCATGCTTGTCTGTGAGTGATCGTTTGTGCGATCGTACCGTGTGAAGGAATTTCGATGGATACGGGGGAGTTATCATAACTGCCAGCCTTCCAGCACTACCCGCGTGTAGAACGAGACAAGCAGATGATATAATTTAATTGAAATGAAAATTAAAAAATACATTCAATTTCGCCATCCCCAACATGTTTTGCTCGCGGCTTGATGAAGTATCACTTCACCCTTTATTGCACGGCAGGATATTGATCTCGGGGTTTTGCGGACCAATGGTTAAAGGTGTAAACGAGTTTTCATGTGTGATTGTTGTTTGCATTTTGGGCTATTTTACGTTTTACACCACTAAAGTTGCGCACTTTGCGCTCAGTCGCTTAACTGATGCTGGTGTGCTGGTGGAGAGAATAAAAAAAAAAAAAACAGAAAAAACAACCACAAGGGAGATACAAACATACCGATGAATTTCCGCATTAAGGGATAAGAAGGGACAGTTGTGAACAGCAACCGGAGGTCACACAGAACACGGCACTGAAAAAGCCCAACTCGATGAAACATATCGAAATCGTGCAGCAAACTCACAGTTGGAGGATAGCCGGCCCTACGTTGCCTACCTACGACTGATAGTGTCATGTTGACGGCACGTTCTATTTCCCACCACCATGTTTCGGCCGCTTCCTTTCATCTTCCACGACGGTTTTTGTGAAGGCGCACACAAAACATAGCCGTAGCTTTGATGCTGGATTCGATTTGATTCTTCCCTTGGTTACACGTTCATTTGCCTTGTTTTATGTTTCTGGTGGGCTTTTGTGTGTTCGCTTTTGTTCACGCTCATTTGACTATTGTTGTTTTGTATAATTTTGTGCGCGGGTGTGCGAATTTTGTAATATGGGTAAGGAAATGTAAGCTTTTTACGAGCTTTTCCTTTAGCGTTCTACCAAACCCCGTCTCACAAGGGAAGAGCACTCACCAGCCCAATGGGAACTCCCTTCATACGTTGGCTGTGTTTGTGTGCGCTAGCATTAAATGGATGAATATGGTTTGCAGTTGAATTTTTAATTTTCCAAATTGGTGCTTGGCCTGGCAAGAGGCTGCTTCGTTACGGCACTGGACGAGGGTGACGGAGGATGATGGAGGGTGAACATCGTGGACAAATATTTCGCGAACGTCCATGAAAGTGACCTCGCGCACATCCCAGTGGGAGTTGATGGCAAAAGTGTGTTGTTGAGAGTTGGCGTTGTAATTGAAATTTAAGTGTTGGCTCTTGTTTCCTGAGCTGCTGTGCTAGTGTCGGAAGGTAGCCGTAGTTGATTTGTTTGTTTGTTTGTGTGGCGCACAGTAGGGTATTGCAGCTTCAGTAATGGGGAAACTTTTTTTTGCATGATTGATAACTCACTTTTGGGAACGAATATGTGTATGGTTTGACAACACGCCATGACACAAGAGGAAAGTAAATTGTTATTCCAAATTAATAAACACATTATAAGAAATTTAATGACACATTTTATCAAAAAAAAATAGAATATAATAGGTAGAAAATAAAGATACATTAGGTGAAATTTAAACAATAAGTACAACTATGATGGGATCTACGTTTTGCCGTTGTGTTTTTTATTCATTTGAATGTTTTTATTGATCAAAGTGTGCACAGGACCTGATCGCTTGAAGCGTTCATTAGCTGTCAAAGAATAAATGGGAACCCTATGCTACCTTTTTTTTTATTTTACAATTTTAAAAAGTTTAGGTCTGATATTTCTGGTTTCTTTGATTTCCGAACACATGCGAAAACGAACCGGACTAGATTCTGATATCGATCCTGTAGAGTAAAATGAACTCCTGGAACACAGCCTAGGTATGCTTAATGGTAACTGTAAATTGAATGTATAGTTGCAGTTTTCCCTGCAAATGAAAATTCTCTTATCTATTGTTTGACCTGTACTTGTTTACCGGGTTATAATTATCGTTGCAATGGAGCTTTTCGAAATAACACTTCAATGCAGCTTCTTCTGCACCATAGGCCGGGACACGACCGAATACGACTCACCAAGGTGCCCCATGGTGCATGATGGGCTTGTTTTGAAATGCCCCAAATGAGCAAGCGATTTCGTAGCAACTGCACCAAATAACTTACCACTTTAATGAGCTTCCCCGGGGCTGGTGCAGTTGTTACTCATGTGCCATGTGCAAGCACACGAAGCACAGGTTCGGGAAAACGATGTTTGTAATTTCATTTAATATTAACTGCCACACATGACGGTTGTGTCATTTAAATTATTGATTAAAATGTGCATTTTCCGTTCACTCTCCGACCAGGCGTGAACCACAAGTGTCTGCTGTGTAGAAATAAAAACAAAACGTCGAAAAGTTAAGCTTGCGTTTGTTTGCAATGTCTGTTTAGAGAATAAAGCCTTACTTTGACGTGAAGCGGCCGTACGGTCCCATGTAGCACTGCACACCAACCAGTCAATTCGTCATAGTATTTTGCAACCTCCGGAGATAATTCCATGCAGACGCACGAATGCGCACCGTCCACAAGCAGTGGACCACACGTGTCGAAAGCACAATTTGATTCGCATTAGCGAGGAAAGCCGTGCATAATAATAAGCAACTTCCGGACGCTGGTACCATAATAAAATGAGTAACTGGGACACAGACAGACCCTTTGCCTTGGGGCTAAACTTAGATGCTGCTTGGTGGTACCACAAACCAGGTGTGTGTAACCAAGCCATGGACAATTTAATAGATCAATGCGAACATCACGTACATCGCAAGCAGGTTAACAAGTTCACGCTAAATGATCACGTCATCCGATGGGTTTTATCCAACGGGAATAGTAGCAGGATCACGTCAATGATATTGCAGAGCCCCCAAACAAAATGAGCAATTTGTTGATTTGAGAACAATGTACCAATGGAACCAAAACTAATTGTTAACATAAAAACGCGATGGATATTTCTCATCCGTTCAAATGCACGACTTTACTAGCATTTTGGCTATAATGCAACAATCCTGAAAAATATGTTTTGTTACATTTGCTATAGTACTATAAAATTATTATTTAACTTAATCATCTGGAACACAAAGATTGGATGAAGCTTTTAAGAAATGTGTTTAAATTGGCATTGCAAGAAAGGTGACAACTCCTTTCAGATATTACAGGGATATTACGGTGTTGAATACCTACCACAAGATATTCGCTCCAATGTTCCTTATACGATCCTCTAGTCCTATTGCGTCCTAAGTCTTAAGTCAATCTAGATATTGACATACGCTGATGACATTGGTTGCCAACTCTCCTATGCCTAAAAGAAAGAAAATATTGGAGACGAACGGGTAGGTAAACGTACCTTTGATGTCGTTTATAATATCACCTGCCTTGAGTCAAAGGTCAGCATCAACAACGAGATAAATGTTGAGGTATGCACTAGGGTACTGGAGGTCAACCGATATTTCTACTGCCATTCAAAACTGTCCGGTAAGCTGGTCATCCCATGCAAATGGCACCAGAAAAACCAGTCTTGAGCTTCAATTCAAGACCAAGAAGCGGTCTTAGCACCAGATGAGAAAGTGAGTAAATGACTTAAACAAATTTTGATTTGCTACAAATCTATGCCTCATGCAGGGCGATAGCATACCCTTGATTATGATGCCATAAACGCTGCTCACTGATATTCACTAACTGACGACACTCCTCATCGTATAGCAACCGATTTTGAGATTTTTACAACAAAAAAAAGTTTCACGGAAATTATGCACTATTCCCGCGATGGTTCCATCGCCTGCTGTTCTTTACAACGGTTACGATCCACTCCAAGTCGCTCATTACAAGTTTGCCGAACCAGTCACAACCCGATCCGAAACTCGGAGGCATCCAACCACGTCGACGGTGTTGATAACGATGATGAGTGAGATGAAAAAGCCTCTGTCGTACCTATGAAACCCGACGGTAGCGGTTGTGGGTTCCGTAATAATAGCTTCCACGTAATGCATTATTGATGTTTGGCGGTTTTTTGATGTCCCACCATCCTGTTTGCCCGTGCCACTTACTGGAGAAGGCGATGTGCTGCAAAGATTTCCACGAACGGTAGAACGTACCCTGGCAAATGACAAGCCGATGACAACGGTGACGGTGCACGGGCAGCGTTGGTAAAATTAAAATCATCTTGACAAGTGCTCGCGTGGCACCATTTGCATAATTTTCTTTTGCCATCGACCTATCTCCGGCTGGTGATGGATGGGTCTGTGGAGGTTCTGTGTTCGTCTCCAAAAACGCAAGGCCGGCTGCTCTGCCAAATCTCGCCATGCTTTTGTTGTGTATAGTAGGGCGCGTTGGGAAATGTGAATTTCTTTTCTGATTTAAAATATCTTCAATCTGCCCGCTGGTTGATGGTAAAGAATGATTCATTTTTTTATAACAGATTACGACAAGACGGCGTAGCCATGATCATTCTTTTAAGGTAAAGCTTAAATGAGAACGTTTTCCCAACCTTATCTATTTAAAGCATTTACTCTAATTATTGAATGACGATTGAATGTGACCGACCTCCAGGACCATTACATGTGTTTTCAGAGTGTATTCGATTAAGTATGTAATGCATTGTTTATACTATTTTTAACAGCTTTATTTTCTTACCTCGACAATTAAACATCAATTAATTTACAGTGTATTTGTGAATGGTAAAATTGCAGTGATTTCGTTCAGCTCAGATAAAACAAGAGAACAATATTCTTTTAGGCCGTGAGCTTTGTTAATTATCATTGCGTATTTAGATGCTAGTTTTTTAAATGCCAATAGAACCGTAATTTTTAAATAAAAAACACGCACCAGAATTTCAATACATAAATGAACAAGATGGCAAACAAGTCATTAGATGCTTTTATGAATATCACAAACAACACTCAAATACGATACCCGAACACCAGCAAAAGATAGTACCTGTGAGGGGAAGTATGTGTCTGTTTGCGTATAAATGAAGTACAAAAATAAGAAGGTTGAATCAATTCAAACGCCGTCTTTCCGTATCGGGCAGGAAAATTTGTTTCCTGCCCGTAGCGACAGAAATCGACGCCAATGGGAAATCGAAATCTGACTCGACATCGGATTTATTCTGCATTCACCCACAGACATTTACACCGTGATCTGTTGGCAAAGATGTCTGTCAGTAAGGTTCGTTCCGTAGCTTCTTGACGGAGGTCATGAAACGGTACCAGCGTACGTGCCCAAGAATAAGGAAGAAAAACCGTTCCTTTTGCCTCGACGGAGCGTGGATTGAGCACGGAGGCGTAGTAAATTGTATCACGTACTGTTTGCATACAAATTACACGCCGTCCTGATACCTGCCGATTGCGGGAGGAGTAGGAACATTCTATTGCTAAAATACGCTTCATCTGCTATGTGTGGTAAGCCTTTACATGGGTGAATGATTTCGATCGCCTGTTGAAACTGGATACTTTTGCATTTGAGGCGAAATTAGCATCCGTACAGGTCGGATGGTTTCGAGTATAAGTTCTTTGACATATTTAACTCATTACCCGAAGGAACTGAAAGTAGACAACAAATTATGTTTCAGATATATTACAAAAAATTGCCCATGATAAATGCATGCAAACACTTGCCTTTAAGTACAACGGATTTCCGTATGAACACGCAACAAGTTCGTGCTCGGAACAAATCATGCTAACAATCAACGACAAATCAAAACTTCCCGTACTTCACATAGCATCACATCATCGATGCGATAACACTGATAAATAGACACCGGAGGCGCAGCTGTGTAGACACACAGCCTCCCTCTCAAGTCCCTTGCCATTAGACTTAAAATGCCAAGTGTTGCGGGCTGCGACTGTAATTGACAGCCGAGTGAAAGTGATTGCAAGCAAATAAAATCATATTTTTCGGATTACCATCGAACGTGCGATGGTGCCCGACGAGACCTCCGGATTCCGGAACTCTGGAGATTCTCGTCCCTGGTATACGGAAACATTGACAGTGGCAGTGACGTCTTGTGTGACGTTTATTTTTACTGTTAATCTTCAAACATCATCTGGTCTGATGATGAACAAACAGCATCGGTTGATATTGATTCGCCGGCAAACGATGGTTGGCATTATGACAGCATATGATTCTCTAACACTTGAGCAAGATCGTTTCCGGCGTGGTTGTTGTATGTGATGCTTGCTAAAGAAAAGCAGTATTGATGGTTAATTATTCATGGGATTAGGTTCAGTGCATGTATTCTCTTGAGCACATAACTAATTACATTACTCAAACACATTTGAAGAAGCGAACAATAAGCTTAAAAGTACATGCATTTAATATGTTTCCCGATCAACCATGCACATTTTTGTCTAAAGCTTGATATGAAAGGTAAACAATGCAGACAAATATACTGAAGCTGTATTTTGCCTTTAGATTATGTATTGCTCAACTAGAACAGTGTGTTTTGACAATGAAAAACAAGGAATTTAAAGGAAAAAGCCTATGTACCTGAATTTAAACATCTCCAACACCATGTTCATTATATGCCTTTGTACCTTTTATCCCTTTGTACCAGGAAAACTCAATTATAGAAACAAACGTTAAACTAATTGTTTCCAAATTTGCGATAAGTAAGGAACCGGCCCCGTTACGAACGTGTACGAGGCAAAAATAATGTTTCCCAAAAAATTCACGTCCTTTAACCTTCATCTCGCCACCATCTACATCCCACATTAAAAAAGGACGCTAGAGCTTTTGTCTTGGTCGTAGCAGTTGGTGAATGTTACAGAAATAACATTCTTTAGGACGATGCAAACAAAAAACAACGCCACGTTACACGTACAACTGGCATTTGCCAGCTCTCCTGCGACTGGGCCATTCGAATGGCAGTGAAATGATGGGAACTAATGCGAACGGTCTGCTGTTAATGTTTCGCAATAAATTTTAACCACGATTTATTTGCCGCACTGTTCGGTGCGCAAAGTCCTTCATGTCTCTATTTTTATGCCGCCCCGGAATGGCTTCCGGAGAAAATTGGAAGCTCGTTCCGGAGCTAGCTGCGCCCAGGGCTCCCAGGGTGCGGTTGTTAATTGTTGTGCGTTTAACTAACCGAACTGAATCGAATGTTTACGGCGTGAAACCCCCGGAGATGTAGGTTTCAGCTGTTAACATGGCGACACGCAGTGTTACAGTTTTTAAATAAGGCCGCTATGTTTACATACAGTGAACCAAAGATATAGGATGCGAAAGTGTACGGTGATGCTTGAAATTGTTACATACTTGTTATAGTTATAAATTTTTGGGTAAAAATGTGTGAGGATTTTTCTATGATGTCGGTATTACGACCATTAGTGGACAATTATCTGTGTCTACATGTAAATGTCTCATTCAATTGTTGAGAAAGAAGGAGATATTGAAAATTGATAAACATTAGTTATATAGCATGGTATAGCGAATGAAATACAAAAGAAATTTTATTGGAACATATTTACCAACATTTGCAGATTGATTTTTATAACTGTGTTTGGTATGTTTGCTTGTTTCAATAAATGATGTTTATTGAATTATATAAAGCAATATTAATTGATAATATGAAAATCATGAATTCATTGAATGAGCATAGCACCAAAAACAAAAACTAAATAAGAAAGTCCATATAGATATTTACCCAATAACAAACTATGTGAGCTGTATTCTAACATGTTTCAAGTATAATATCGTAAGAAAGACTTAAACATGCCAAAATTAGCTAGTATTAATAAAAGATGACGAAAGTTAAGTATTATTGCAAATACTGTGAAACGCCTGGTTCTGCCCCTGTACCTGAATACGAAGACTTAATCCAGCAAGCTATTCCGAAAATATGGCGTGAACTGTTTACTTTGTTATACGCCCGGATGTAGTCACGATGCGATGGAAACTTCAGCATTGCCTCATGGTAATTTCCATTACGAGAGACTTTGCACTCGAACTAAAAACAATGGAAGAGAAATACAATTAGCTCAAAAGAATCGATTTGTTCAAGTTCCGATACTTACATTATGCACATGCGCCAACTGCGTTATCAGTATGCTCATCGAGTAGCTCGTGAAGATGTCCATAATGTTACAAATGTAGAAGATGCGTGACTCTCGGCATTTGAACAGCTCCAAATTGTGGTCCACTGTAATGCGCAGTCCGTTGAGCACACGTAAGGCACGGTGGGCGTTGTTGGAATTGACGTAGCTCACGTACGCAATACCTCGGTTGCATTGTCCATAATCCATCAGCAAGCGAATGTAGTAGATGAGGCCAACTTTCGAAAATACCGGCACCAGCTCGTTCGGTCCAAAATCACTGGGTATTCCCCTGACAAAGATTTCCAAGCCTCGTCGCGTATCGTGCATTTTGCTGCAAAGCACAATGATGCACTGTCCGTTAATATGCTGAACTACAAACTCGTGATTAAGCCAGGTTATAGGCATTGCTGCAACTGTATGACGGAGTGTACGGCACTTCGATTCCCTGGTATCTTTTCTAAAAAGAATCGTCTAGAACGCGCAGCACTGAACCAAGACGATGCTCACTGCACAGTTTCCTTGCAAATTATGCTAGCAGCACGTGCTTTTTGCGTTCGCTCTATCAATGTGTGCGTGTTCAGGACTTATCTCATACTACATACACAGCAGTACGTGCGTGCGCAATCGGATAATGTCACTTGAACTTCATGCTTCACGCATACGTACACACATGATCTTAGTACTAATACCGCACGCAAGTGCGTGAGAGAAATGGAACGAGAAATGCAGAATGCGAAAAACGAAGAGAGAGATCGTGAAATGAAAATAAAGAGAAAGAAGAGCCGAGAGAATTTCTTTGGAATTGTACTAAAAAGGAGCAAAAACGATTGCAGACGTGTGTTGAGTGTTTTTTTTTTTTTGAGAAAGTTTAAATCTCAATCCCGCAAGGCGTTTCTTTGGCGTTGAGAAACGAATGCGTGCGACGGGAAATAGCGGATTTAATCCTCTCGGTGTTATATTTTCAACCATTTTTTATTGAGTTAGAAAAATAAATCAAATTATTTTATCAATACATCGCTCACGAGAGAAAACAAAATCGCGCTTATTATCATCCCATCCTTTTGTGGCATGCGCTAATCCAGATCCGGAAGAATAGAGGAACTTTACATAAATAGAGGTTTTAGCAAACGGTGCAACGCTGTCCACCGCCACAGCCAACGCCGTGATCATTTGTGCGTGCCCTGTGAGCATGGTTTCACCTCTGACACGCGAAGCTAGTTACAGTAGTGGTCTTTCCGATAATTTACTGTTTCAATTACATTGTCTCCAGTGGCCGATAGGTTCAAGCTATGTGTTTGTGAGTCCGAGTGCGTATGTGTGTGTGTATTAGTAGCAGTATTGTTAGCAATTTCTTCCTCCGTACCGATTCTCATGACACGACTGGCCGGAACGGATAAGTTCGACTGCGTCCAATAATTTAGACCTAATTTATTATTGAATTAGCATCGATAAATCACACGGGAAATAATTACAATATTGTACGGTTCCCATCAACCCACCTGGCGGCTCCCGTTTCTGCCACCTACTGTAACCACCATTAAAGGCCACCGTTTAATTTCAACAGCTCGTCGGTCGAGCATCTGCCTAACGCTGTAAAACGATTAAGGTAGGAACCAGAAACCGTTTTCGATGAATGCATAATTGAACAATCAGAGGGTTAAATTTTCTTCCACGAATCTTTTCTATTAAGTTTGACGGAAGTATGAGCCAACAATCTTGAAGTTCTTCCATGTACTGTCTATGCTTGATTTCACATGTTAAAGGGATGTGCTTCAGATATGCTATGTTTTGCGGAATGATATGCTAGAGCAAGCTTTTCAAACGATGTAATGTTGCTTATGATATGCCCGCTCATGTCCTGACATGAACATCGCTCTATTTATCGGAAAATGTTAGCATGAAACCATTGTTTCCTATTCTACCATGGACTGCAGATTGATTCCATCATGCTGTCAGTCGACAGGCTTTTAATCACACAATTCTGATTAATTAAGCTCTCTAGTACATCTTGGATAACTGTGCAAACGATGTATGAATGATATCGCTTTCATGAATGTAAACTCAACATATGTCGAACACATGCGTTCATTTATGAAACTACAGTAGTAAGAATTGGTTCGGTTCGGTGGTCGAGGAGACTGAGGCGCCGGTCTTCGAATGGACAGGACCGAGGTTCGAATCCCATTCGGGCCGTTCCTGCGTACGCAGGACTGACTATCCTGTTGCGGGTACATTCAAGTCACGGATGCCAGAAATGGCAGGCCAAGACCTCTCGAGGTTGTAGAGCCAGAGAAGAAGAAGTTGTAAGAATAATAATTTATACATAAAAAAGCATTACATGCGAAAACATATTGAATCTTTTATTAAAAAAAACAATTCAAACAAACAAACAAAACAACTGTTTAAGGTAGTTGAGCTTTAATAATAGGCATAAGTATTAAATCTCAATTTTATATACTAGTATAGAATTACGGTGGAGTTCAAAGTAACTCAGTTAAATCGTTTTGAACCAATTTGCATAAAAGCTATCGATGTTCTAGAATTGTGAACAAATTAAAGAATGGCAAATAAATTCTTTCCAACATACCAATATGGTTTCATATTTCATTGCCTACAAACATTTGCTTCAGAACTAGCGTTAGGAAATGCGTTTTTTTTTTCTCGAGCTTAATTTTATCAGAACAAAAGCGATCTTTCCTAAGGCTGTATTACGCCAATGCCAAATCCCCATTCCCCAGAATACCATTTTGGACTGTATCGGGATGCATGAAAAGTTTACAAAATGTGTTGGAATCAGGAAGAACATAACAGCACCAAAGCGGAAGTCCGGTTTAAGAAAATCCAAACAGAATAGGATATTAGAACTTCATCGGTAAATATCCGTATCGTGGTTCAAACCTTTACGATCTAGAAATCCCCAACACCGTCCCTGTCCTTGTTGGGCTGTTTGTTAGGGTGGGAGAAGAAGGAAAGTTAAACGGATCTTTCATATCGTGGTATATTTATCCATCGTTCCTTTCCACAGCATTACGTACTTCTGCTGCACCACGGGACACCCACAGGTTTGAAGACTTTGCCGCGATTTTCGATAGCCAAAAGACGGTGCGCGGTGGGGAAGGGTACAGTATTGGATAAAGCAGTAAGCTCAAAATTGTGACCCGGAGCGAGTTTCGTCTACTGATACCCATACCCAAAGATTGGTTGTAATCATTGTCTTCATCATCTTCGTAGCAAGTGTTTCCCACGTGCAGCAACCATTTTTCTATTTCCGGTCCGGCGGGGTGAAAAGATACTTCCATCTAGCGCGCCCGGGTGCGATGAAATAGATGCTTGAGTGGTAGACAAGGACTAGGGTGCCTCGAGGACTAAAACTTGCTTACGAAACTTACTCCATTATCCGAAGCTTGGTAGAGTGCAAGCAGTACGTTGCCTGTTTGCTGCTTCCGGAAGTCCTCGGGGTGTATTCTGTCTTGGCTGTTCCTTTGCCAGGTTTGTGCTTCGATGTCAATGATGCGGAAAAATGATTGAACCCTCACCAAGGCGAGCGCGTCCTTTTCTTGAACGAGAGGAGCATGGGAGGGTTTTTTGTTGGACGGTTTCATTTGTGAAGGTAAAACGATCCGGTTCGGGTCCGTTGAAAAACCCGGTCTCGATAAAGAATTTTACAAGAAAGAAGAATTTTACAAAGACAACCCCAGCGAGCCGTTCTGTGGGCGAGGACGTTTCATAATTATTCCCGTAAAAATGTTACAAAATTTGCATTACAGGCAACAACGGAGACCCACTGCTTGGAATGAGCTTATGCAGCAACGGGCAGTCATCGGGTACCATCGGGTGAGTCCCTGACCTTCGTTATCTGGAAAAATATTCATTTCCTTGCCAGGTTTCTCTTTACGAACCGTTTAATTGAAGTAATGGATGCTTCCGTTGCTTCCACTAATCTACTTGGCTTGGGAAAGGGCGCTAGGGAGGAATGGGAGGCCAACAAACGTACCAAATAAAGATAAGAAGAGTATGAGAATACGACGGTCCGGTTATATTGTGAGTTCATTCAGATATTTTCCGAATAAAGAAAAAGGACGATAGTAATAAGTGGATCGAACAGGAAGGTACCATAATCACCACCGGCGAGGGTAAAACTTACCAGTTTGCCAAAGCAAGGTACAGCTGGGCGTTCGTATGGGTTACGAATGTAACTACTACTCCCTTTGCACCTAGTCCAATGGGTTTGGTCGTCTTTAGAATAGATGCCGTCTATACAGCACCTGGGCGACAATTAGCGAGGAGATGAACGTCATTTGTTCGGTTTGATTGCGGCCATTAGTTTTCGGATGATATCGTACCGGTGGTCCTGTTACATTGTCCGACGTTTTTACTATGGTTCGTTGAAAATTGGAACTACCGGTATATCTTCAACATGCCTACAAGGGTACAATGGTAGGTTTCACCGGGTTCGAGAATTCAATTACAATGACTGTATATATTCGTGTTGAATGTAGATGACGGTAAGCGCGTGGGGTAAAGTTGCGTTTAGACAAAGTTCATGTAATACACAATCAATTACCCATCTGAGCTCAAAGGAAGTAACTTAAAGCACAAAAAAATCTACTAATTGAATTTTGTTTCATTTGTGAAATTCAAAAGCTATTCAGAAATAGCTAGAGTCCTTGCAATTCTGTAAATATACAATGTGGCGTTGAGGGTTTAAATCTTTGATACTGCTATATTTATATTTACAAGTTTTCACATGATTCAACTGGTGGATTCCAGCTACAGAATCTTGAATAAGATAATAATTTGCACCAGGATGGTTTGTGTTGGTCATTTTAATTGCCGTACTTTTGTCAAATGTTTTCTGAACATAATAACACCATTCAGACATGAACTAGAGATTCGAATCTACATCGAAAGAGGAAGCGGTGTATTTCCAAACTAAGGTGACTATGGATTGGTAGACGAAAACACTCAACCGTGAGCGGGTTAGCAGCAGGAATAAATATATTTGTCTCGCTGGCGCAATAATGACTCAATAGTTCTTCCAGGAGTAAAACAACATACCCTTTGTAATGTTTACAATTTTATTGATGCAGTACCAGTATAAACTTCCAAAAAAAATTCCAAGCACATAACTAACCACTGTTTCAAAGAAAATGCATGTAAAATTGTGAATTATTACTAGCGCAATAATTATCTCCGTACGCAACAATATCCGACGCATTGTGCATGGGTCTGTTGTTGCTAATCTACAGAATCTCATTTACGGTAAGCGTAACCGAAGCAGTCGCCATTGCAAAAACTCACCATTCCAATGAACAAATGGGCGGCTGGGTGCGTCGGTGTTTGGATGGCGTTGTTTTCGCCTTACAATAACCATCGTGTAAGGTTTGTACGTTTCAGTGCTGGGGATATTGTTTTGCCGCTTCTAACACTACGGGATGGGTGCAAAAGTTTGGTTGAGTTAATTTTCGCTCCAGCAAAAATACTCTCCTCGTACACCTGCGCTGCGGTTCGCGCAAGCATCTCGATGCTCATTTTCCACGCTGTCTCTCGTTGGCAAGGGTTACTGGCAATTACGAAATGATTCTGCTGGACCCGAAACATCCCGGCATAGCTTAACGGGTGTTGCAAATGCAAAAGTCATAAATTGCTAGCAAGGAATGTGCCGTGGTGGACACGGTAACGGGTGTGCGCATCACCTGAAGGGGTGGTTTATGAGCGTGCCCTGCGCCCAAACTCACGTCCTTCCACATCCATCGCAAGGGTTGTGATACGTTTGTGCCAGATTGGTGGAAAACCACCAATCTGACACGATGTTCGTTTCGTAATCCTTTGCTTCGTACATCCTTCGTCACCCTTCTCGATGTGGCGCGGCAGTTATTTTCCATGTACTACTGCAATGCAATTACGTTCGGATGTAGCAACACGTTGCATGGTTGCGGCGGTGTCGAAGTCATAACCAAGGTTCGATTCTGGTTACGTCGGAAGCAACGTGTTTGGTGCCAGGAAATGATGATGAGTTGCATGCAATAGAGGTTTTTCCCAGAAGGCATATCGATTTTACGCACGCTACCGTGCGCTAGTGGATCCTTCTTTGGGAGCATCACGGATATTAGTCAACAGTACCATAGAGTAACATTTTCCTGCTCCTAACGCTTCTCAGCGTCCAATTTCCGCTTTTGGGTACGTGGACAGTGAGCTCATTTATGTGTGTAGGAGAGGTATGGCACCATGGTGTCCGTCGGTGAAATGCATATTGATAATTATGTTCAAACAGATTTAGATTCGTTTCAAAATTAGTTAAAAAACAAAACCCTACTCAACACTAGCATCTGCTTTGTATTCCCCGGCCCGGTACCGATTTGTAGCAGTTGGACATCAAACGCATGGCAGTAAACAATATTCACATACACGTACGAATTTTAATCTATTCGATTAAACACGCTGATAACGTGTGGGCGAAACGGATTCCGTTGGTTTACCGGGGGAGAGCACAAGCACGGGCTTCTGCTAGCGAGTGTATGGGAAAAAGAGCATTAGTGCAGAAAATTGGCAGCATTCCCTTCCTCGTCCACAGCTGAACAGCCTCAATGTGTTGTCCCAATTTCCCAGATCGACGAGATTCGATGTTGCCAATTGCAAGCTGCATGGCGAACCCGAATAAATCGCACCCGTGTGCAAAGCGAAGGGCAGAAAGTGGTTTTTGGTGGTTTGCTGCACGCTAATGTGATGTTAAATGACATTCGATTCGATCACAATCCGTAGGTCAAATTTCGCTCACTTGTTTCGAGGGTGGCTTCGGATTTAGCTGGGCGCTTGACTGGCGGGAAACGGGTCATCCGGTCCCCGCTTGTAGGGAAAAACTGGTTGCACATACGGAAGCAAATTGTTTGATGGTGTAATTGATTTTCGGCAAAACTGGAAATGAAACTATAATTAAACATGCACAAACAGTTTCATGCGCGTGGTTGCGTACAGCGATTGCAAGTTGGACCGAATCTTTTAGCGACAAATTGATAGTTTTCATCAGTGAAGGGCGGTGTCACCCCTTTATTATTGACACCGGTTGCCTCGGTTCCGTTTGACATCAATCATACCTATTTTTTGTGCTTCTACGCTGCACTCAAACACACACACAGAGAAAAAAAAACTTACACATTTATGTTTGCATGATGCAGTTGGTTTGCGCTTTTGCTGGTTTAATTGGACGAACTGTGCAGTTGGTGTTTGGCTGCACCACAAAGAGTTGGCTATCCATCGTTGCACTGCTTACGTGACAAGTTATTTACCGACTAACGAACGAGTGGGTTTTGTTTTCCTTATGGGCAATTCGTACACGCGACTGATTAAGGATAGCACTGGTCAATCGCTCAACTAACCTTTGTGCAAGAATGGCTTTCAGTAGAGGACGTGGTAGTTTATCACACCACTGCATTGGTGATGCATCCAAATCAATAGTGTGTGTAAATTGTTACCCCCCATTAATGAAATGATACATCCAATTGAAATTATGCGTTTTTGTCTAGTAACAAGCGCTTTTGTTGGTACGAATTGCGGCTAGTCGTCGCTTCATTTGATGTAATTAGTACGGCAACAGGAACTTCAATACTTTGATTACCACAAAAGTGGAAGCATTCAGGTTTATTGGAGTAAAATTGCTCGTAAATTTATTGATTGTTTCACTTAACTGTTGGTCGTTTCGTTCCAAATAATGATCGACCCGTGTAAAATGTTGAGTGTCAGAACAATCCTTCGGTGTGATAAGTGATGAACGACTTCCAAATCAACTTTGGATGTTTCTATGCACTGCTAGCCAACAGTTGGATAGGAAATTGAGAGAAAAACATATTACGTTATTGAAATTATTGTTTATTGATATTCAAACTTCAGTGACGTAGCAGTGGAAGGGAGAATTAGTGACGTAGCAGCCAAGTGAGAGTAAAATTAACGATTAGGATTGATAGCAGGTCAATCAATTTTCACTTTTTGTTTTAATACCAGGAAAATGATTAGTTGGGTAACCATATGGCCAGTATCAAAACTCAACAGATATTTTCTCTGTATCCAATAAGTATTAGTCAACATGATTTTTGACGTTTTATTACTTTGATTACGTTTTATTACCAAGAATCCCCAAGGGTTTTCAAGTTCGCCTTTACTGAGAACGTGTTTTAACAATGATGTCTGTCTAAGCTAGACTTATTTCCAGTACCTTCATTTTCAGTTGTTTCCACATCAGAATCCTGTACGCCAATTTTGAGTTGTTTGACTCAATTGTGAACAAGCTTTAGTATTGATTATGTTTGTTCTGGTTTGAGATAGTTTCTTCTGTTGTGAAGTATTTGAAACTTTAAGCAGTCAAATTTCCCTGGCCTTAGATTCAAGTTTTCAATAGGTTATAAAATACCTCCTATTATGAATATTTCCTTCGTTTGATTGTAATTTCTCATTACTTCACGAGACATGGAATTTTTCGATAGCATTCCAGTATGCTGTTATCTCATGATGAATAATGAGTCCATGATCCCAATACCTAACACTTGCTTTTATCGACACATACGATTGATTTCCACAAATTCTCCTTTAAAGGAACTCTCGTTGGCCAAATATGTCTATTTTTGGTTAGTCGGTTAGACTCACGAAAAATTCTCTCCTAGCTGTTCCTACCATATTTCTCCGAGGAATCATTGATTTTAATATGACATGAAATTCTTCTCCTTTTATCCAATTCTTCTTGGATGTTCCAATTCTGTAACAGATTTTGTATAAAATGACCACCTCATCCTGGAAAGTAAACAATGAAGGATGATTACGATTCGATTTTAGTGTCGCATTGATTTGCTGACACTGAAGAGAGTGATTTGAAGTGGTGTCGATCTTCAAACGGCAGAACCGGGGATAAAATCCCCTCTGGATCGTTCTCCTGCACGTAGGACTGAATATTCTGTTGCCAGTAACGGATTTAGCTATGAGTGGCCGGTACCTCACCAGTCAAGCGGGCTTCGTCGTATGCAAACTTAGAGCACTCCTTAGCTATTGGATGCTTGATCAATTATTAATCTACAGAAATGTGGGTACTTATATCTTCAGTACAGTAGAAGGTGCTAGGTTCTAAAAAAAATCAAACGGAGACCTCAAAGAGTAAAATCACGGAAACTAGAAATGTCAAACCTTTTGCAGTTTCAATGTTATAAAAGAACCGAACTGTGGTTAAATGATTCGACAGGGTCTATCCACACGTATTGTATTTTCCGAATACATTTTGTTCTGATCATCAAAGGCTTAAGACTTACTTATAATCATCATGGTTCGTTTCTGATTAGGCTTCTCAAAAGTTTTCTATAGTTGGCCGTTAATCGGTTGATAATCGGATAATCAAATGATAAAGTAAGTTTTAAATTTTCAAATGTACAATAATCGTTAATCTGCAGAGCTTAGCTGCTTTTTCTACCTGTATGCCGGACAGCCGCCAGAGATCTTGACTTCTGACTTCCGTGACTTCAATTTACCCGCAACAGGATAGTCAGTCCTGCGTACGAGGGAGCGGTCCAAATGGAATTCGAAGCACGGTACTGCCCGTGCGAAAACCGGCGCCGCTATCTCCTCGGTCAGCGAGCTGCTCGAATAGCTTAGCTAAGTTGAGTAATATTTTTGCACTTTGTATTTAAGATCTAACATTTTGAACTCAGGTTTGGGTCGGATATGTAAAACTCCTTCGAAAACGACAGTAGAAAAAAACCGTTTTTTACTTTGAAGTTCGTTATAAGAGGTCTATTGTCTACTTATTCCTATCGCTTCCACGACCAAGATCGCATGAACTCTCGCTAGCGTCTGTATCAGAGAAGTTAGGGTACGAAAACGGTTAGTACTTATGGGCATACGAATAAACGAAAGCACTACAGTCCAGGCACGTAATGACTACTGGCATTATTTTAATAGCTTAATACTTTTGCTCCATATGTTCACATCCTACTTAGACACTTGGCACTTTTCCTTCCGCTTTTGTGACATCTGCGAGTGGAACCGTTCACCTTTTACAATCGCTTTGTGTGCACGGTGTTCGCATAGAATAGTGGAGTGCAAAGAATGGTTAAGTGCACGGTACGTTTGCGAAGAAATCATCGCTTACAACGGAGGCGCCCGGTTTTGGTTGAAAGGCGACTCTAATAGCGACTCGGTTATCCTTGAAAACGAAATTGAAGGTAACAGTGAAGTAATGCACAACGCTTCACATACGAATACGCACGCGAACTTCCGCCCTCAAAGCCATAAACGACGTGAGCGGCTGTCTTTTTTTACAAATGGAAGAATACGTGGCTACGTACCGGTAGGGTCGTGAGCTACGTTCCCTTTATTTCGGTTTTTCATAGAAGAACGCACACTAACAATCTTTTCATGAGGTGTAAATTCAACTTACACAATAAATATTGAGTTGTAGTCAAAATTAACATTTATATTTTATTTTTGCATTGATTGCATTCAAATCGCAGAAATCAGTGAAAATATCTAAACGTAAAATCATTGTCTTCATTATTAATGCACTATGTTACTGTACGATCTATGGTGTACGACGAAAGCCCAATATCATGAGACCTTCTCATGCACTTTACAGTAAAATTACACTCTGTCTGTGATGCAACTAGTAGCGCAAAGTAATATTTAAACCATCAAATAGCTATAGTAGAAAAGTCTAGACCAGACGTGGACAGCGGCAAAGTATTATGCTTTTAAAGATGAGTCATCTCTTCAGCGGTATCATAATAGTCAATCATTTCGAATGAGAAGAAATTGCTTAACCTAATGAATACACTCCCCCAGCGAGCTTTATTGTTTATGTACAGCGAGTAGGAGAATCGAGTCGAGTGGACGCAAAGAGTAACTTCAACCCTCTTGTGCTCTTGGACTGAAGAGCATTATTATTGCTTTATGCTGGCGTAATACTGTCAGGCTGCACTGTTTTTTCCCCGGCGAGTGCAGCACCGAGCAGTTGCACAATTTATTTGTGCCAATGGTTATGAATGAAATCAAGAAGTCTCCTCAGCGCTTTCATTTCTAGTAGTCTTGTAGTCACTACAGGGATAGTGAGTGCCAGGTGGGTCACAGAACGGGTATCATTTTGGTTTAAGAAGATGGCCTTGGTGCAGCTACTGTCCACCCAGGAGCCGCATTTAATTGACAGTGACCGATGGCCTAGAAGCAAGCACTCTACGACCATGCTGCTCGGTGAGCACTGTTTCACTTACCATTTTATGATCCTGGGATTATCCTGCAAATGTGCTAATTCTATTTTATTTTCCATTCTCTGCTCCTTTTCTTCTAGGTAAGTCGCCTATCAGCCAAAACCCGACGTGAGCGAGTGCGTTCATAAATTATGTGCCACTCGCACCTTCAGCATATCATCAGCACCTGATAATGGGCCTTGGCGCCTTGCTCTTCGTGGCTCACAAATCTGCATCAGCCGTCTTCACCATAGAACCAACGACCGATGTGGGACCAAACTGCACCGAGCGTAGACACGCGTGTATGAACATTACCGTTGGTAATGACATCGTTGCCATTGCACAATGCTGACTTTGCACCGACAGTCAGCGGAAGATTGATTCATGCATCTACACATCGGGAACACCGGTTTCTATGCATGCCCGAGGTACTACCCAGTGCAGCTTTACAAGCCTTCAAGTCGACAGAATCGAGTGGTGGTATCCACTTACAATTTCAGTCAGTGATTTCACAGCAGAAACGATCCCAGCGGTATTGGCATTAGTTGCGCTTACGTCGAGTAACTTTGGCCTTTACTGCTTCCGTTGGGGTTGCAAGGATAGACAACACATGCAGAGACGTACTAAGTGATGGCAAGCTCGGTGGAGAAATTAATAGCCGCGACGGGATGTGAACAGCCGACGGTATACTTCGTACGCGGGCTATTAATGTTGGGTAACAGTAGCATGGTGCAGTTCTCAGCTTGAGATCTTTACGTAGGAGTCGTATGTTACGACGTTTGTCCCCAACATCCTATGGGACGCTTGTCCCGAGAACTCTCTAGAAGGTGAACCCTTCCTAGTTACTTTCATTCTCTTTCACATGTTTCTTTTTGGCTAGCTACTGTACCAGAGCAGATCGTGTGCCCAAGCAGTATTTTTCACAATTCTTCCAAATCAGCGGCCTGAAGAAAGTGCCGGTAGAAAAATAATATCCGTGTGAAACGTAGTGGGGTGGCACAAACGCTGGTGTACGGGTGGCGATAATTTATGTGCAATTAAACCTTGGTCTTGGCAGAAAACGTGTAACCCACCAGGTACCACCGTTGCTTGGAATGTATTCCAAAAGTAGTTCGGAGTAGAAGGCAATTGGTACGTTTGGTAACAGCATGGTACAATGCTACTCTATTCAATCGTCCATATCGTTGGGTCACGAAGAAGGAGTCCATTAATGTGTATGTGTTCGTTGCAGGGTTTAAATGAGAACGATTGGGTTTTTAATAAGAGCTAAAGCGCTTGTACGACACTGCCTTTTGGGCCACCCAATGGGCTGCAAAATGATCTTGCTCTAATTCCGCCGTTTCTATCGCTCTCTACCCCACACAGGGTCTGGGGTGAAGTAGGTCTATTACCGGAATGCGAGGCACTTAAATTCCGTTTGATAAATTTTTCGACGTTTGCAGACGACGGTGGAAGGTCGTAGATTGAGGAAGCTGAAAAATTGCTACAAATTAGGCTGATTTGTTGCCGGGGGAGTCGTTTGCTAAAACGAGCCGTAGGTTGAAATTGCTCATATACTTTCGGATGAGATACAGGTGGACCGGTGAAACTGGTAACAGATGGTCAAAAGTGTGCATGATTGAATGTTAGGTGTCTGCAAATCGTTTCACATAGAAACATTTTTTTAATACATAAACAGTTAATTATATTGCAAAAATATGTTCACTTCCGTTGCTTTTATTTTGTAAAAAAGAAAATGTAGACAAACGCAGAAATCAACTAGCGTTAGGAAGAAATGATTGAGTGGTGATCATTCTTGTGACATACTACCTCTTTTTAGTGAGCTAACGACCAACAGTTTAAGCTTATGCCCACGAGGTGATCCGATAGAAAGTCTGAGACTCGGGTAGGTGCTTAGGCAAATTGAGCAGTCCCCAGAGCGTGGTACTTCTGGAAAGGTATGTCTTTATGAAGATTCCCTCCTCGGCAATAAAAAAGTGGGCTGATCTGAGTGAAGTATTCAATTGAGTGAGGGGAGTTGTGAGGGCCTTTGTTGCTCATTCTGTGAGTTGTTGTGTTGTTTTATTTTTCATGTCACTCCATTTCTATGAAGCACAGAATGTTGAATGCCCTTCGTAATATCCCTCTTTCTGATGAGGTGCTATGGTGAGATAGCTCTTTTTGCCAATACTCACTAAGGAGAGACCTTTTTTCAAACATGATGTTCCATGAGTTGTTCCTTTTTTAATATCACTGCGAGACTCCTCACACAAGGAGTGGCAAAAATCTTCGTACGCTAAGAACGAGAATTAAATCTCTAACGGACCGTTCCTCCATCGTGGGGACTAGCTCTGGTGGTGTATTTACAATTCTAGTTTTTTTTATTAAATATTATTATTATATTTTGTCAGGTTTGTTATGCCAAGAAAAAGAAGCAGGGTCTCTCATGTTAAGTTTACTGTGGACATTTGAACATTAAACTAATTTTATTTACTCGCGTCATGCTACTCCATCATGCTGTTGCTCGTTAAAAAATAATATTTAAACCTCTTTTTAAATATATTCTTAACGTGTGAATGATATACTCAATCCTTTAGTGATGTGCTCTCAGTCGCTCACATTTCTTGTAGTGAATGATTTCATTACTGCTACTATTTGATTTTTTAAGTTGCCTTTTTGGCTGCTATTTAATTAATTAAATTTTACTTCCCAAACATGTCCTATCCCAATTCATGCGAATGAGAAGAGAAATGTAAACCAAGCACATCTATGGCTTGTAGGATACTTTTCAGAGTCATAATACAACACTTGCTGGTTTTTGTTCATCATAGTAAATTTAACATGGCAACAAGCGTATGGTACAATGCAAAAGCGACAGCTTCTCTGTGCATCCGTACTATTAATCCCCGTTGATCCTGTTACTAATAAGGGTCGCGGAAAATAAATGCGAATACTGATGTAGACTAATTTCAGACAACACACAGGGACATTCAACGCTGGGTTCTGGAGGATAAAAAAACCCTTCCAATGCTGCTTTGTGATAAAATGTTGCGGTGCAGACAAAACCTTCGACCAATTCATTTCGTTTCGTTTCATTACATCTACAGCCGTATCAGGACCGGACTGTGTTCTTTACATCTTTTGTTTTAATTTGCTCAATCGCATGCGCCATTCGGTGGGATTTTAGTTCCTGCCGGTGCCCTCTTTACGTCTTCATTCAAGGCGCTCCGCTTCATTACCAGGCAACGCTTCATTAGAATCCCTTTGACCGTGTTACAGTAAATAAAGCGCTCTATCGATGCGCGTGAGTTTATCTAATCATCGATAAATCACGATATTTTTCGAGTCTCATCACATTGCCCTTCAATCCATACCGGCACAGCCGTTCCGTCTGTTTGAGGAACACGTTTCAGCAGCTACTGACCAACGGAAAAAGCTGCAAACAGCGCGCAATCAAGTCATGGGATGGAAAGTTGAAAGTCACGAAGCTCATTGGTTTTAGTGGTTGCGAATTAATAAACTCCCTCCGTAGCTACTTCACTCGCCCGAAGGAGAACAGTGGCTTTTCGCTTACATTCAAACGGAAGGTGAGGTGAATGGGGTGGGAATGGTGGTGCGGACTGTAATACTGGCCTTTGCAGCAACCACTGGGGTAGCTGACAAATGGGAGATCATTTGGTGCTCAACAGCAGCGCTCGATCAACCTAATGCTTGGGATATCGTTTCAACGAGCAAATTGTGCTTATTAGTTGGAAGTCTTACTTCCTTTGCACTGCACGAACCACGCCGGAAGGATAGTGATCCCATCCGGATGGCCATGCTGTAATCCGATGGACAGTGTGTTTGGCTAGAAAAGCATATGTGTGATTGCTTTCCTTTTCATTGAGCAATCTTCAGAATGGTTTAGTATGAAAGCTTTGGCAAGCAATATGCTGCTGTAAAGCCAAAGATAAACGATCATGTATCGGTAGAAGTGGGAGATTAGCTATAATTTATTTGCCATTTCATCTATAAATTAAATCGTACGACCATGGAAGCTTTACAGACCGAAAGGCTTCTGTTAGAAGTATGGCATTGAGGAGGTTTTGAAAACACAATATAAAAGCATTTTAATAAAGGATGGTAAAACAATTACCGTGACAATATTCCTAGATTACTCAAATGAACAAGACCCTGTAAATGTCAGATATGACAAACATAATGATCATTCCGTATGCTTGCTACAGTTGTGCTGACTGAAAAAAGCAAAATGGAATAATGTAATCAATAAGTATCGTCCCGCTGAATGCAATGGAAAATGCTTGTTCATTATCGTTTGTACCGGGTACGGGTACCATCTTCCATAATAAGCTTCTTTTTTTACTTCTGCTTAAAGCACATTACGAGAAATGAGCAAGAAATTTACTACTAATCCTTTTACTCTTTGTGTTTGACTTCAACCCACAAAACCTTTTGATTGAAAACATCTTTGCCAACGTTTTCTTGAATAAATCATGACGGAATCCACCTTTTTCAAATTAAATTATTCAAAGCATGACCATCGCAAGCAGGTTCGCCGTATCGGGGTTGTGACGGGCGGTGTGCTTCGGATATCCTTTTCGGAGTAATCAGACTAGTTGAAATTTTTCGATGCAAACATATGAAACGAAAGCTTTGAACAAAGAGAGACAGAGCAACATGGGCTAGAGTGAAACAGCAATGCAGCAATAGCGAAAGATGGCACCCTAAGAAGGCTGGCAAAACTAAACGACTTGAATGACAGCGATAGGACCGGCTAAAGCGGGGAATGAAATGTCGCGCCGGTGCTCGAAAGGGGAAACGTGAAGAGATCAATTTGCAATGTAAATCATGCTTTTCTATAAAATAATGATAAAAACCCTCCAGCGGCAGCAACAGCAGCAGCAACAGAAGACCAACCACTGTCCGGGACGACATCGATTCCGGGCGTCTCTGGATGGTGGCGAAAGAAAAGCAGAACCATCCGCAATGACTATCAGAAGGCATGCCGAGCTAGAGATGCAAAGCACAGGCAATGGAGAGACACAGTACTCGTAACTGACTCTATCGATCGTTTCCATGTTTTATGCTCCCACCCCTCTTACGTTCTGCTGACTCATTCACCGTTCGATGGACACAATTCGCTATTCGCAGCCATTGGACTCTCGATCGATTCGAGACGAACAGTTTTAGAGTTGGTGATCTATGCTTCCAGGATGCCGATGGTTTCATTTCCTTACGGGTGAACCCAAAAAGTCGGACAAAGGGCGATGAATTTCGAAATGGTCAAATCGTGATCGGCAATCGTTTGCTGCATGTACGTGTAGTGGATGGTTCATGTAAAAAAGGCCAATGCGAGATGGAACATTTATTTCATATGTTACTCTTATCAATCCGGATAGGAATTGTACGAGCAAAAAGGGAAACAAAAGGAATGCACTGGCGAAGCTGTTCGATGCAAATGAGATTTTTCCCAAGTGCCGCCCATTTGTGGGAAGCCAGATTTATGCAATTCACCCAACACCACCTTCCCTAGTGGACGGAAAGCGCGAAACTACTGTTGCATCGCTTCTCATCAGAAACATACACACGCAAGAGCATTACATTCCATTGCGCATTCGGACGGAACTAATGAAATAAAATTTTCAATCGCCTCTCATCCCAACTTTGCCTGAGCAGCATGATAAAGACCTGCAGATGGCACCAAGTGGAGAACGCGATCAGAAAAAAGATTATTTTTTAAATCAAGTTAAAAGGTTACAACTTGTGCATGGAAACACATTCAACACATTCACGAAACCCGTTGTCAATGGGTATGATTGCGTTTTACGTTTCATTAGAGTGTGGTGTTTGCCGGTAGCAGGAATGAAAAAGAGCTAATCCACTTTAGATGCATTGGTGAACACCACACGACAACTGCTGGAATCGTAATTTATTGGTTTTCGTGGGAAATTTTATTAGGCCAGCATTGGTTTTTGCGGTATCCGCAATTATTTGGTCTCAGACGACAGAGATGCTCTTAAACGATAGATAAAAACGACGAAGACAACGAGATTCTGGCATTGCAAGAGCAAGGACCTCATAAATTTTGACCATTTTAAGGGGATTGTTCAATTTAGAGCATAATATGACATCTTTTATGAAAAATTCGGTAATTTAGGTATCAAGAGAAGGTACGTTTAGTTGAATGTTCGTTACAGAGAGTACGTGAGATTTTAAATAAAAAAGGGATATTTTTCCTTTTATAGCCAAACGTCTATACTTCCCTTTCAGTTGATTCTTGCCATATAGAATAGAATTAAAAAACTGGATACTGAAGAGCTTACTTTCATTTTCTATGTCGATATTTGCCATAAACTTCTTAATTCGTCTTTAGACAGGCTTTCATGTGACAGGACATTATTACCTAGTTTTCTTTATTTATTTTTTGTTAAAAAAAAATTAAAGTCTAAGTAATGGCAGTCAAATGATAAAAGTCATCATTTAGTCCAGTATTTTCGTATCAGCGTAGAAATTTATGATTACTCGAAGAAAAGAACTTTTCCATAGAAGACGTGCGTTGGGTATCGTGATAAGAGGATTCGAAACAGTTTTCTCCATTTATTGGAGAGCTAGTACTTATTCTGGTATGCTTCGCGTTTCCAGCGTATTACGTTGTGGCTTTCATTCAAGAGCAAGAGAATATTTTTTTAATAAATTTGACTATCACATTTTGTAGTCGATCTTACATTCCACATTTTTACAAGCGTTTTAACGTTGGCTGCTATAACTTTATACAAACTTGCAAGCCAAATTAGCTTGTGAATTTTTAATTAGCATATTTTTCGTAACAGCAGGGCTAAAGTTTTGAGCAGATCCAAGCACATAGAGCATGCTCGATTTACTCGATTGTTTGACGGATACCTTCTAGGTTAAAAGATGATCAATCTCTAAATTATGATCGATTCGACAAGTTTCTAAGGTTTGGCATGAAACGCAATCATTTTTATTTATAAAATTTCCTTGTTTGTGTGTAATGTTTGTCACCTTAAAACCTTAAACTGTATGACGTATATTTTGCAAATTTTCCATTATACAGAGTTTCACTCAAGTGTTTACTGCTACCAGGTGTTCCTACCAGGTGTAAAGAAGATTTCTTGAAAAATGTCTGGTGTTTTGCAATACTATTCGTAACCTTTCTAAACAACTTAATGATCAAACAAATTCCGAACGAAACAGCAAATCCTTTTGTCTGTTCCCCAATTGCAGACAATGATTTTCGGGACTTGATGCAGGAGTTATCAATGATACCTACCTGTAATGACATCTAAGCATTACTATTTAAAAGTGTGCTACTTGATATGTAATTGAATCCTTGCTATCTTCTAATAACACTTGGGAATGAGCCCCATCCAATCCCTGTACAAGCGTTACGTAATAATTGGTTGATCCTTTACTAATCTACAACGGCTGCAGTAAATTAACTGCAAAGCTAACAAGGTAAAGGCTGAGAAGACAAAAAAAAGTTTTTGAGTTGAGAAATGTCAAAAGCTTTTGTATATCCTGTGATAAAAATCGTAAGTATTAGAAGCAATTTGTTTTGGGTTAAGAAAAATTTACAAAAGCTGGAAACATTATTAAACCAACAAAAAGAGTTGAAAATAATATTAAAGATTGAACAAGCAAAACGTTCTTTCCTGAATGAAAGCTAATCGAGCGTGCAATCAGTTTTCAAGAGACCAATATAAAATTAATTTTGGAAAATTAATCACATGTAGTAAGATAATTTTCGGTTCGAATTCATGTATTTACATTACAATGCTAAATATTTAACAAACCAGGTGCATAACATCACAAAATTAACAGTTCTAAAGGTTAACTAACATTTGATAAAAACTGCTTCATGTAGCTGTTTTGTAGAACTTGCTCCATGAAAATGGGAGCAAACCAAAAAAAAGCGGAATAAATTTCAATTATTATCCGACAAACATACTGGTGTGTAATCAAGCTTTATATTTACCAGAAAACTTTTCATCCCGCATGCATTTTTGGTTGGTTTGGGAAAATAGTTATCCAATCTTCTAACCCGTCCTACTTGTTTACCTGCCACCTGTGTGCGTGAAACGGTAATGCATTGGTGGTTGGTGTAATTTTGAAATTGGCCGCACAACCACATCGGACAGTGGCAAGGAGGTGACTACTTCAGCTAAACCGACCCCAAAGGAAAGTGGTGCCCTGGCGACATGCTAGAGTTGCAGCATAGCTGCACGAAAAATGTGCCGGATTCGCGTAAAGTGGAACTTTCTTTTTCATTTTGCTCTCCCAACCGGAGAAACATGAAGAACGAAATTGTTTCGACACTTGGCACAACTTCATCCATCATCCTAGCCCAAGGGCCGGTGGTAGTAACCAATTGCAAACTAGCACTAAACAGCAACCTCCCCCAGTTGCTGGAGTCCAACATTAATGAGCATGTGGGTTGGAAGGTTCCAGCGTCTCTCGCAGCGCATCACCCGCACAACTTCCGTTCGCGTTCGTGTAATTTCGTCGAGTGTCACTGAAGACAGATTTTACGTTCTTGGTCAGCTGCGAACCCGGCGGTGGTGAGCAAAACAAGTTACCAGCAAACTTTCCACTTCTGACTCGGTGCACGTAGTTAGCAGTGGCATAGTTAAGCCGAACAAAATTACACTCCTGTCAATGAGATAATTAAGGTAGTAGAACAATTATTTCTTACCTAGCTGGAATTTCAGTTCGTCCTGCTAAATTCCGCCAACAGACGATGCGCGAAGGCAAAGAGAATTTAATGAACATTAAGTTACTACAATTTAAGTTTTCATCATAGCATGCACATAAAGTTCAAATTTATGTCTTTCTGATTCTGAGAAATGTAAAGCAAGCTTCCCAATAAACATCCTTTGTGGTGTAAGTTGTCCGTTGCATTTATTTTAATTACCAACATATTTATACTTATATTTCCATAATTTGTGTCAAGTAAAACGCTATTTAACTTTTGCATTATTTTTACTTTTTTATGCTTGCCAATGTCATCGAGACATTCGTTGCTAGAAGAACCTTGAAGCGGTATTAAGGTTGCAAAAGTGTATTGAACCAACGAAATGTTCTATTTTAATCAAATCAACGCAAGAATTCGCAATAAAACTATCGCGAAGTGCACGGTACGAATTGTTCGGCGACATGCAAAAGAGTCCTTTATCTAAACTCACCGCTGACGGAAACGGTCTCACCGGAGGCCGTTGCGGGAATCTGAAAAGCCGTTTCATGTACCGACTCGCTGCAAGTTGATACCAAGCGCTAGGACGATATTTTAGGAGTTGACGGGAATTTGTTTTGTCCTCTTTACCCAGTTCTCCTTTGCTGTTCGTTTTGCTTTCGGTGTACATCATGCTTCGGAATGTTATTTTGTGTCTCCGCTGTGTCAAACCCGTACGATGCTTCGTGTGCAGAAATGCAGAAAAATCGAATGTTTCACCATACCGCACCAGGTTGGTTACACAAAACTCACGGTAAAGTTCGCGTGCGTCCTGCCGATCTGACTACGGTCATGCAGCACGTGAGCATAACTGCCCGTCCGTGTCCATGAGAAGGCTGAAATTTAAATAAACATGAACATTCGTCGAGGTATTCCTACCGTGCGTATTTTTTCCTCTCTACTCGGTAGGGTCTTAAAAATCTACACTGAATTTAATCTCTTGGGTAGGAAGCAGGCCGACCTATAGATGCCCATTGTTTGGTAACCTGCATGGAAGCAGTTGTACTTGTCGACTAATTTTTCGTGTGTAACGAACGGGAATGGTGATACAGTGTAAATGGAGCGGACGGCATTTAATGTGGCACCTCTTGTGATTGTGCGTGTGATGATGAATGTTCAACTGGTACTTTATGAGGGTGCACAGAAGCCCTCTAGTCGTATGTCGTGACGTTCTTGGCGAACATGATCCAGTGGCAAACCTCTGCCTGTTTAGTTATAAAAACGGAAGGAAAGGTACTTTTATGGTAAAGGGTGTAATAATGAACCAGTAGCACGTATGAATAGTAGTATAAGGTGCCAATAGAATTAACGAATCTTTCGAAAAGATTCAGTAGGGATCATATTATTCAGTGATGCGTTATGGATTTTAAAAGCAGAGTCTACAAACCATGCGTCGACTCTTAATATTTTCATTAATCCTCAGAGAAAATTAAATCCTCAATGATTATGAAATTTAGACACATTTTCTCAAACATTCATTCATTTTCATGAATCTTTATTAAAATCGCCAAACATTTAACGATGTGCAACATCTATGATAACGGCATTGATTTTTGTTTTGAGTTGTTCCATGCAGTGCTATTGTTGGCAATCACTTAATATTGCTATTGATAATATGAAACCGATGGCTGAATAGTGGCTTTCAATAAATTATTATTTTAAAATTTAAAAAAACCTTGCTTAAAATCTACTGCTAGATATTTTTTTCCACCAGCTATCGTTCATTCATTATCACACACCTTGAATTAAGGCGCTTATCAAAAAGCAACGCGTTAATGAGCTGTGTCGAACGGAAGCGTAGAATGTGTGCGAAATGATTTGTCTCGTTGCGAATACACGAGCTCCCATTTACCTTCCAACGCATTTTCTCCGTTTTCAACATTTTTCATGCACAACAAGCCGTTTGCCGCGTTCCCGGCACCGGAAAGCAAAAATCAGGCACAATGAATGGGTTAAACGAGCGAAGAAATGTCTATTTGTCTTCTCCGTACTGTGTGCACGGCAATCCACGTATACAAATAGACAGGAAGACACGGCTGCTTACACATCGGCCATGTTCTTTCCAGTGACAGAAACGCGACGACGAAACCATTGTCAATGCTGTCATCATTGTCTGGAGGCGTGAGGTTCGCATCACCTACTGGCTCTGGAAAAATGGAAAACGTTGCTACCCCACACTTTTAAAAATGTTACTGCGTGTGCTGTACCGGTAAGCAGTACCGGTGGCGGGTGTAGTACATCCTTCGCCGAATGAATAATTGCTACGGCGATGTGGGTGGAAATCAAAGAAAACGAGAAACCGTATGTATCGAGAGCGTAACATTTCTTACGGCGAATGGGAAAAAGGACTTCCTGTTAACGTAGTGTTCGCACGTATGACGTGCGTACGAACACACACTCGTCGTGTGGCTAAATGATTTTTATTGCAGTCCCTTATTACGTTCCGTGACAAAGTAACATTGTCCGTTTGATACATGGCGTGGCATCTTTATTATGCTTTTCTTCTTTGAACCATTCTTCATGTAATACAGTTGTATGTTAGTGGATTCCATATTTCGTCCAGGCCCTCTCAGCTACGTCTGCATACAGTAAGGACCGCAACATAGCTACTTTTCTAACGCTTTTGACCTTTTAGAGACATTAACATATGTGACCTGCTCTATGCACGCAT
>KI422693.1:28022-47153 GCA_000473375.1 Anopheles culicifacies | reverse complement strand
GAGCGTACCGCGAGCTGCGAGACAAAAGCGAACTGGCCGAGAAGGTTTAATCGCACTGCAAACCGCCCAACCGGAACGGGAACCCCCCCTCAGTCTGGACCACGGATTGCAGCGCTGCATTTGAAGGGCTGACGGACCACGTGACTTATGAAAACCATTTGCTCCCATCGGGGGCAGAGGAGCAGTTCATGCCTCCACTATTCTGCTCCACGCTGTCAACTGCGATGTTTGGGTGAGGCATCGAATGATTCCGGGGTTAAATCAGAGTTCAACGCACTTCAGAGAGATCGTTTGAAGGGGTGTGTGTGTGTTTGTGTTGGAGACATATCCGGTAGGAACGTCCCAGCGATGAGGACTAGCAGGACAGACTCATAACCCGGGATCCTGCCCGAGTTGAATCGCAAAGTTTTACGACCTTACGGAATCGTTTATAATTACTGTACGTTCTCTTTCCAGCCACGATCGTTGCGCTTTTTGTGGGGAGGTTGAAGAAGTTAGACCACACTGTCCTTCCACGGCAATGGAACATGGTTGTACTTGCTGGGAGATGGCATTGATGGGGGGACTTGCCATAAACTATACACCGTTCTGTTTATGCACTTGCGATGCGGGCAATTTCGGAACAGGCCACTGACACTTGTTTTATGTGCAATTGTTTCATCATTCGTCGCCTGATCGTCCGGTGTGGTGAAGGAGTTCCCAAACCTTGGTAAGGGAGTAAACGGAATATGCTCCAAAATGAGTAGCGTTGTTTCAAACTTTTTGATAAATCTATAACTAGTTCTCTTATGTCGTCTAGACCTCTAGAGATCTAAGCTGAGAGTCTAAGTAACTATTTAATTAAAATCTGAAAAAAGATATTCCATGGCTTTGTACCAACTTTAACACACGATCGATGATCATCTCTATTAGATCTTTCCCTCCCCGTTCGGCAATCGGAATAGATTTAAGGAAGTCTCCCCGTCTCTTAATTATGTGCGTTAATCCTTCCGTGCGAAGTGGCTATAAAATCCAATATATCTGAAAACCACGCCGTAAACCATTAATTTTGGATTTGATTGAATTCCACCTGGATTCGCTGGCCGCTAGCAGCTAGCACAACACGCCTAACGATCACTCAGCTAGTTCCTGCCTCCGAAAGTTGACGGATCCTTTCATCGAAAGCTTTGTCCACACACTGGTTCCATCACAAGCGTGGGATAGGGTTACGATCGTGATCGGTTCCTTCCTTGGATCTCCGTCAGAACGGAAGCACGAACGGTAGGAAAGGGAAGGCGAAACATTGCTATGACGAGGAGCCAACGAGGCGTTTTGTTGGTTTATGTGGGAAAACAAAACACACAAACCGTGAAGGTCAGCGATGATTAGCGACTATTTACTCATTATATCGACGAACGCGACCAGTCCTCGTCCGTTTGTCGCTTGTTGTAATGCTTCCCGTCACTACGCCGTGTGGTGGGCTTTATTTGTGGTTAGGTTTCGTACTTTTTTTTCTTATTCGGCAACTGAAGCAACCTGTAAAGCGACATCGACAACGACACGGAAACGGAATTTGGGATGATTTTTTTCTTGAAGCTGAAGAACGTGTACTCACCTCATGTTCGGTGTTCGGCACCTCATGTTCGGGAGGATTGTGAAGATGTTCGATCGATTAAAAGCTCATCAGCTGCTCATAGCGAATCGTGGTGAGATATTCTAATGTTTGCGACTTATGAGACATAGGGACGTCCTATTGGTAACGTCACGAAAAATGCGTTAATTTAGGGATTTGTAGGTAGATGGTAAAAGAGAACGGAAAAAAAAGATTGAGTAATTTATAATTTCACAACATGGAACTTTGGCCATAGGTTGCAATTGGTTGTATCTTTATCAATTGATCTGTAGCTTCAGTCAAGAAATTATAATAAATATATTCTCCTCTTTCAATTGGCTCACAAATTCTCTGTTGGGCGGACTTGGGAAAACTTTGGGAAAGTTAACGCTAGATTTGGTTAAAACACCACGCCCTCGTCTTTGAGGTACTTTTTAATGAAGATTTTTACTTCTGGAAGGCAATTTGACCTAAAAATCTCTCCGGTTACTCCAAGTTCCTTCGAAAAAGAAAAGAGGTCCCGCGAAACCACTTTCGTCGAGAACTTCCTCGATGACGTCCACCAAGTTTTTATTCGCCGGGAAGTTCTCGTTGACAAGAATGCTCAAGTCGTTGTGTCTGGGTTAATGCTGGGATCTCAGCTACGATTTACTAGGACCGTGGCTTCACCTGTGGAGTTCCATTTTTTAAAATACTTCTTCAGCGTTTGATCGGTCACATGGACCTCAGAATTGCTAAATTCTATAGTCGCTTAAAACTGTCCAGAACTAGACTTCCGTTAGTTGATCATATTCGTCCATTACGCTACAGCGGTTGGCTTTTTCAGGTCCAGATTGAGCAGGCAATGCCAACAAACTGTAAAACGGAGTTCCTTCACTGTATTTACTACAGCTACCACGAATTGACAGACAGAGCCGTACAATTTTAATAGCTTGTGATCTACAAATTAATCGTCGAAATTAGAGCATCTTGTCGTTCTTTTAATGCATTCGTAAATGATATTAAGTAAATATTATTGGTTGAAAACAAAATTATATTTTTATATCTCCTAAATATCCTATAAAAATGGTAAATTACGTCCACACTACAAACAACAATGAGCACTTAAGCATTTGTCCAGATTGCCCCCAAAAATAACGGAAGCAAAGGATGCGAAGAAGCCCACCACTTCAGCTAACAAAACTGTAAAAGAAAACGCAACGCACACCAGCACCCCAAAAACCCTTACCAAAGGAAATGAAAGCAAAGCTCACAAAAGAGGTAAATTAATTTATGAGTTGAACTTTTATTCATCCTCGCCTCGCCGGCGAGTGGTCCACCACCTAGTGCCACCTCGCCACCGTTTTTCCTGCTCTTCAGCGTGCTGCTACTATCTGCAACGCCATCGCCGTTTACTCAACTTCCTTTAGGTTCTTTCCTCCCCCCACCCCACCCCCAAGTTTCTCATCGGTGCTGCATGTGCACATATATATATGTATGCTAAGAAGCGTGCCTGTGTCTCTTCCTGTCTCGTTGAAGGGTTCTTTTACCTTTCGCAACACCACGGACATCAAACACGGCACTGTGGTTGGGCTTGGGATTTTTGTGCGTTTTTTTTTTTTATTTCATATCAACTCCTCAAAACAAAAAAGCGCTTTTCCGCGTGCATACGTATGTTTGTTTAATTGTTCCTTTTGCGTGCGGGTTTGCCATATGAAGGAAAAAGAAAAAAAAACACGAAAATATATCGCTAATTAGCATGTAAGAGTGGCAGTGTGCATCAAGATTCCCGTTTACCGGAAGCATCTTCATCGAATGTTACACGTGATCGTAGTTCCATAACCGGGAGAAAGGGTTTTTCATATCATTTTAAGGAAACAAAAAAAAACACGCAAAAAATCTTCTTAAACGCATCGTCTAACAATGGGTGTAATTATTCGAGGTTTAATTTTATTTGCACCTCTCTCATTCGTTCGTGCAAATGCTCGAAGGACTGTGGTTCGCTTCATATCTAATTTATTCCATTCCATTTCCGGGTTCCATCTTTTATCGTTGCGGCAGTTCTCCGCTTTTTTTGGTCTCTCCCGATCGCAAACCCCAAGTAGAAGAAGTTAGGCTTTTGGGTCAGGCTGCTTCCGGGAAGTCATCTATCCTGTGCTCCGGTATGTTGTGCCTTCTTCTTTCGCAGTTTGTCTTTAACGATTTCCACTCGCTAAACTAACGGCAACCAGCCAAGGGTCAAGATGTGTCACGTGACAAAGATTTCGAGGATACCGTAGCACCTCTACTGACCCGATAAGGATAAGAGCCATGCATATGATGCCCGGATGTGTGCCGGACACTCACCACAGGGAAGAAGAAAACCGAAAAACTCCACTCATCAACTCATCGGGCACGATATGCAAATGAGCTCGTATAATTTTATGAAACTGTTGCGCTTAGTTGTATGTCCGGCATCCCTTTTTGGCGCATCGAAACGCATGCTACTCTCCACTGCTTCCACCTTCCACCACCAAATAATGCCCCAAAAATGGTCCCAAAAAAGGCTGTCAATAAAGCGTTTTGATCGGTTTAAAATTATTTTTCGCCCGATACAACCTTCCTCCATCATTCCTTACCATTTTTTCTCTCTGCTGTTCGTTCTTTTCACTTCACCCTTGGGGAGCGCATTGACACGATCGGGTTCCATTCACTGCGCCGAAGAAATGCAGATTCCTTTATTGGAGTTTTATCGCCTGGTGGTGCCGTCCTTTGCCGGGGTCCATCTCTGGAATCGGTGTACACGGGAGGACTTACTATTCCGTTTCGGTGGCATTATCCTCCTTTCGCTGGACGATTTGATTGCTGCGTGATCGGTTTGCGATCGCGCTGCGCTTGGGGAGATATGTAGATGCACAAGCCAGCACCGTATCGTCCGTCACTATGACAACCGGTCAAAAGATGGCGTCGCTCTACAATGTGTTTTGTTTGTACCTCCATTATAAACGTTATCGATCAGATATTTGATGTAGAATAAATGCGTGCCAGGGATGCAATATAACTCGAAAGTTGTCTATAGTTTATCTCAGATAAAAAAAAGGAAGTAAAACACAGCGTTTTTCTCTCTTTCTCTCAATCTTGTCGTCCTGTTTTGGGGGCCACGAAAACTGTTGGATCACCTTGTTTTGCTGTTACCCACGGATGATTCCTGTCGGGGAGGGTGCAAGAACACGGACAATCAACAAATGATTCCTGTCAGCAACAAGCCCTTGTAAAAGCGTGTGTAAGCGATGTTGCAAATTAATGCGTAAGTCGCAATCGAATCACTGCCAGCGGACGTTAAGATTACACTGCTCCGGGGATGAGATCGTTCGGCAAGGCATCGGAAAGTTTGAGCAGTTGCAGTGCGGCCCGGGGAAAGATCTGGAAAAGGAATGGACTGAAGTGGTGCTTCGGGAGGGTGCGAGAGGGCGGAGGCACATGGGTGGTATGTATCACAGGGACGCAATCCGAAGTGGGGAGGGAAATAATAAAATAAACAACGGAATCAACGGAATCAGGGAACCGGCGAGGAAACCGAAGAACGAACCACTACATGATAAGAGGTGACTCGGTTGCGTCAGACCGTTTCCCAGAAGTGGGCCCAGGGATGAAGTATCGTTTGAAGAGGGGTAAGTTTTATTTTATTTATTTTCCCTCTACTGTTGCCTTAACGCACCACACTGAGGTGGTGCTGTGGGTTTCTTTTTTTTTGTTTTTTTTTTGGAGGCCACAGGAATTGGGGTGCCAGTATGATACCAAGCGGGCTCAGTAAGGACGACCATTCTCTCCAGACACTCGTGTCCATGTCCAGTGCAACGCTTTCCGACGGTTCCGTACCAATTCGCACCAAATGAGCGGCATATGACGAAGACGGGAAGGTAACGAGAAAAAAAAGTAAAATTTAATGTAATCCAACAGCCAGCCAATGTTGGTGATCCACAAGCGGAGTGTATAGGAGTGAAGGGCATTGGGAGAATGTCCGGCACAAACAAGCAGGAAAATATGGGAAGGAAAAGTGGTACGATCATGCGGCACTGGCATCCAGGAGGGTGTTTGCGGTATGTTTGGTAAATAAAAAAAAAGTTTCTACTCGAATCAAAACTATAAAATGACAATTTATGTGCGAAGAAGACGCTCGGTTTTGCGTACGAGTTCGCCAAAGGAACTCCCGACCACTCCATCGGCGGTGCCATCGACCGTCCTGAAAGGAGTACGTGATTGTCCTCCAAAAAGGAAACGAAATGCAACGGAGCGAATGAAGCTGAAAGGGTGTATTTGTGTTACTGCGGTCGTGATGTGAGAAGACATCGGCTGTAAAGAAGAACAGGACACACGGGCAACAGTTATTGCTTACCAACAGTTGACGATTACCACCAGCGGAGGACATTACGGTAATGAGTCGGCACTAAAGGTGGTCTTATGGTTATTTGATGCGGTGTCAGACGACATTCACTCTCCTGACGCCAACACAACCAGTGTGTGCGGGCACAATGTTTGAATTCGGTCCAACCGGGTAAAGAAGACACACATCTTTAACATTGGATAATGGGAACAGTAATTTGAACCGCATTTCACTCCACGGCGAACAACATTTCGGACTTATGGCTATTTCGGAAAGGAAATAGAATTTGTGTCAAGTTAGGGACCCAAAAGAATGACCGCGAGCGGAGTTTGTTCTGTCGAAGTAGCTAGTTGCTTTCATAAACAACGAGGCCCCCCCCAACGACCCCCCTTTGAACGGCGAGGCCCTAGATGGTCGTATACTGAGCCTATAGGCTTAACCGCCACTGGCTGTATCAAACCCGCAATACGTTTCGATTCAAATAAAAAGGAAAATTTATTCTTTAGAAATTGTCGTGTATCGCCAACAACAAAAGCGGGAACAACTATTTAACATCAGTTTAAAAATTATGAAAACGTTAAAAATAACTCAAATTATGCAAAAACAAAAATATGTATATCGGAAAGATGCTCTGATTCATCAATGGGAGAAAATACAATAATTTAATTCATACTTGAAAACGGGCATACAACAGTAATAACCGTCAATTGAAACTGTTCAAAAAATCATTAAAATTTTTACGTTCGAAAACACCTTCGAATTTAATTTGCCGCTCTTGCTTGAAAATAAAACGGGTAACATCTATTAGCTTGCGTAACACTGGGCCGGAAACTGGCATGCTGTCATCATCTGTCGTTCGTGGTTTGACGTTTACCGCTTGCGCTGTGCTTCCTCTTTTCGTTTGTGACTGAATCGACGAGAACATCCAAAATGGTACGTGATGGCTTATTTTCGCGAAATTTCATGTAGCTTACGATCTATCAACGGTTCAAAGCTAACCCAACGCCTCGCTTGCATTGTGCCGAATTGGTGTTCACGAAAACACATTCTAAAATGTTGCTAAATTGATGAAACACTATCGGTGTTTACTGCTTCGACCCGTGCATTGGATGGATTCTAAGGTTATGTTGTGTTCGTCTGAAATGGTTAATAATTTACCCGTCTGTATTGCAGGTTAACGTACCGAAGCAGCGCCGTACGTACTGCAAAAAGTGCAAGGTTCACCGTGTGCACAAGGTGACACAGTACAAAAAGTCCAAGGAACGGCAGGCTTCCCAGGGTCGTCGCCGTTACGACCGTAAACAGAAAGGTTTCGGTGGTCAAACTAAGCCCATCTTCAGGAAGAAGGTAAGCAGCACGGTGGTTGTACGAGAACGGCACTGAGAAACAGTCGCTTATACGGTACGTTTTGTATTTTCTTCCGCTAGGCTAAAACCACCAAGAAAATCGTGCTGCGTATGGAATGCGTCGAGTGCAAGTACCGCAAACAGACCCCACTGAAGCGTTGCAAACATTTCGAGCTCGGTGGCGACAAGAAGCGCAAGGGACAGATGATCCAGTTCTAAGTTTTGGCCCAGAAATGTGCATTGTTTGTGCGAAAACCGGTCTGGAATAAAGTTTCAGCCCTTCCCGGCGTGTGATTCCGCGACGAGCAAGGAATGATGTGAGGAACAACACTCGGATATGGTTTGTGCATGTATCGTATTTATTCTATCATCGCGTTAGATATCACCGGTTTGATACGTTTTGTTCCTCGGAACTGGTGCTGGTAGTGTTGTTTGCGTTGTTTTCACGCAACGATTGTCGTATGAGCTCTGCCATCAGACTGCATCGCATTGGACTATCGTTCTGGCAGCAGAATTCCTTTCCGGCTGAGATATTGCTGTTCACCCATCGGGGAGCACAGTTCTGGTAGAACAGATAGGCGCGTTCACGAAAACAGTCTCGATCGATGGTAGCACATATGACGTTCTGTGAGTTGGGCAGATGTTTCACGATCGAGTCCAAACATTTGTTCGAGCACTGCTTGTTGCCGGATGTCGTACAGGGGAAATGTTGCATCAGCTCCATCTGAATTCCTGGGTTACCTTTCGGTTGTTCCGTACGGTTGAAACGATTGAACTGGCCGGTAAGGAAGATTGCACACGTACACGGCACATTGTTGGCTGAACTTCGTTGCACATCGGCTTGACGGAATCTAGAATATTTTGCACTGGTAGCCGTTCGCACTAGAGCGACGATAATGAGAAATGCCAAAATGCAGCAACTGTTCCTTGAGGTATGCATTTTGAATGACAACTTCTAGTTGAATAACTAATCGTGAAGTCATACGAGCCTACAGCTAGGGCTCAAGAGAAAGTTTCTCTGACATGCAGTTGTTATCACATGGTGCCTGGCCGAAATTATCATTCGCTTCGCTCCTATTGTTGACAAGCTTTTCGAACAAATAAGTTGCACTCTGTTGGTTGCAGCAAACAGATGTTTTCGTTTACGATTGTTTATTTTCACTTCCGCACGGCAAACAGTTTTGCATGGCCTTCGAAAACAACGGAGCCGTTTTGTTTGCTTTCATACGAAACAGTTACAATTTTCCGCATTTCTTCTACCGTGACGCTGAAATGGACTTCTTCGTCCAGGTGGCATCGGTTCGGGAAACGAAAGTTCTGCGCCGTCACCACAAATCCCGGAAAGTGCGAACCGATTATCCCAGCTATGACACCATTCAGTAATGCTCCGTTTACGAATATTTGCTCCTTGCGATCAGGCACGTCTGTTGCGTGAATTGGATTGCTATCTCCCGTTAGCGCTACAAACCGTTGCACGTCGGATTCACGAAACGTTCTCGATAAGCTGAACACAGTTCCTACTGCAGGTTGAACTTTCGTAGCTGAACTGCTGACCCATCTTACTAACGTTAGCCAATGCATAGTTCTAGCAAAGATCCTCTACCAATATCGTAGCGAGATTTACAATTCTAGTATTTCCTGAACGTTTAAACTGTTGTAGTAGGGTTAAAAAACGTTGATCTTGTTTCAGCACGAGATTTCTGTTTTCATTTAGCAGAAAAGAGCAGCACGTCAACGCGTTACAAACTATTTCGCAATCTGCCCGATATTTTTCCAGCAACGCTCTGAGCTGTTCGAGACCGTTACTTCGCTCGATGTATTCGGCAATTATAGGATCGAGTGATAGATTTGCTAATCCTACGATAGCGTGTAAAACTAGCAAACGGTCCACCACTCCTCGTAACGATTGCTGCACTATTTCATAAAAGAGTTCGTGTGCTTTTGCTTCTCGCAAAAATTTCCAGTTGATTGGATCATATGCAAAATTGGCCAGGTTTGCCGTAACCTGCTGTTGAGCTTCTGAAACGAAATGATGGACGTAGTAATTGTGTGAGGTGTGATCAACCGATAAAACAGTGGTTAGAAATGGTCAATGGTCTACCTATGTTGGACGTTTCGTAATACTCATCCACAAGCAAACACAGGTACGTCTTTCGATTGATGCCTCCTTTAGGAGTTCGTCGCTGTAGACGCTCCTGAGTGCTAAACATCTAGATAGAAATATGATCAAAATGATCAAAAATCGTTGAAATGATGAATTATTGTATCTTACCGAGCTCGTACCGGAAGGTGTTGTTTTGATCCAAGTCTCCAATGTTTACAAAACATTCCACAATATGACAGCATAGCAGAAATATCAGTACACTTGTGTACAAAACTACAGCACACGAACATCGCTGATAACAATTACCGCCAAACTGCAAGGATAAGAGGAAGCATAAAGCTGGTTTATTAACGGTTCATGAAATAATATCAATTCAATGAAAGCTACCGTTTTACAATGTAGTGCGTGGGGTTCAATTTTTTTTCGTGGGGTTCGATTTTTTTTGTCCAAAGACTATAATGTCATCCACGCGTTCGTACGTTTCTTTGGTGCTTTTTGGCATTCTAATTTGACATGTTCCATATGTTTGACACGTAATTGTCATTGTAATCTCAATAATAAAGTTGGCAAATTCTGCGAACGTTCTTGTTATCGTAGCACATAAATTGAATTCCAATTTCAACCTTATCTCGGTACTTTTGCAACAGCACTATGTCTTGCAGAGGCAATCTAAATTGAGTAGTGAACTTTCCTGCTGTTGAACGTGCCTAAATACCGGAATCATGAACACTAGTCAGGCTTCGGATCAGGTGATAATTTTAGTTTACGATGTTTACTCATCTGCTGATGTCATACAATAATGTATGTTCCATGACCTCTATTTCGTAGGATTCTGCTCGGAAGGCCAGCCCGTTCGATAATCTCAGCAGAGAAGATTTGGTGAAGAAATGCAAAGGTCTGCTGGGTATTGCACAAAAGGCTAAACAAGCAAAAGATGGTAAAATACAACATGATTACTTCTACACTGACGAGTCCCTTTACAGGCGTATTATAAACATTATTTCCTTTGCAGAGTGTCAAGAAGAGAACCGGCGTCTCAAAGAGCAATTGGATCATTTTGAAACACAGAAGAATGCTGATAAGGAGTGTATCAAAGCGATGCAAGAAGTGGCCGATTCCTACATGGAACAAAAGTTGCAGGCAACGATGAAAGTGGATGCATTAGAAAAACAACTAGCAAATCTCAATGGACAGCTCACCGATGAAAAAAACAAAACTGAAGCAATGCAAGCGGAGATGGAACAGCTAAAAGAAAAGTTCATCGTGCTTCAAACCGAATCGGAAGCATACTCTGCAGAACGGTTTAACGAACTGCAAGAAGAAAATTCAAACCTGGAAAAGGAGCGGATAGCTCTCGAGCAAGAATTGATAAAGGTGAAAGGCAGCCAAAAAACGCTGGGAGATTCAACCACAACTCCGCGGGAAGAAAAACTGATTCGAAAGCTTAAGCTATACAAAGCCAAAGTGCAAGAAATCAATGCAAAGCTGCTACTGCTCAAATCGGACCGTAAGATCTTACTCAAGACGGTGAAGGAATATTCTGAACAGGTGCCAAAATGGCAGAAAGATTTGGTGAACGCATCGAATGTTTTGTTTGAAAAGATACGTGTGCTGGAGTTGGAAAAAAGTGACCTTGGTGAGAAGATTGGCCAGCATGAAGTTCTACAACAGGAACTGAAGGAGCAAAATGCAACTCTGGAGCGAAAATTAATAGAACTTACTCAACAATTGGAGAATACTTCTATGGCTGACCATGGTCGCACGGACAGTAATGTAGCTGCTGATAACAAAGTATCTGAAGAACTAAGAGTTGAAATTGATCGATTGAAGTCTTTAATTGCAGCGATGGAAGCTGAAAAAAGGGAAAACGAAACCAAATTGCAATCCGATAGCGACGAGAAGGAAAGTCTGCGAAAAGACGTTGAACTATCTAATCAGACAATTCTCGATTTAAAGGCAAAGATTCTCTCACAAGAGAAGACTTTGTCAGAAAGTAAAGAATCGGAAAAGCTCATTAGTACACAGCTTGATGAGCACGTATACCAAGCCAACAATTTATCCCAACAAGTCCAGCAAGTGCAAGAAAAACTGCAACTTCAAATAGAACAGACGGAACACTACAAGAAGCTCCAGGAATCGTTGGAAGCTAATGTTTCCTGCTTGCAAAATCAATTAGAGGAATCGGAAAGGGAGAACAAACGCCTTCGGGAGAGTGATGAAGAATCCGCAGCAATTCAAGTGCAATTAAACGACGCAACACAAAAGTTGCGCGATGTGGAATCCGAAAAGGCAAGCTTGATAAAACAAATAGCCTCACTGGAAGCTGACTTACAGCATCAATCATTGAAGCTGGCAGAGGAAAACCAGCAGATTGTGCAAAAGCTAGTGGTGGAAAATCAAAACCTAGAAACGCAGCTAGCTCAGTTAGCAGAAAAACTCCAGCAGAACGTTGCGAAATCAAAGCATGCCGTGGAGCGTTGCGGTCTTTTGGAATCCGAGTCGGAATCGAGAAAGCTGGAATTGGAGGAACTAAATTCTGAAAAAAATCGCTTGCAGGGCGAAGTGAATCAAGCTCGTAAAGAAAGTGAACGATATTCGAGCGATTTGAAGGTAAAAGATGAAAGAATCAGTGAAATGGAACGAGAGAAGGAACGTATCGTGAGTGAATTAGAAGAACTTAAGATAAAACTTCTACAGAACGACGAGAAGATGAGTAATGAAACGCAGGCTAAGGTTCACCAGTTAGAGGAACAAATTGCCACGCTAAACGAAAATTGTGATCGGCTAAAAACAGAAAACAGTGAGCTGCTTTCCGAACTGAAAGAGATCAACGAAATGCTGAAAGATAGAGGGGAAGTGATTAATTTACAGCTTTCCAAAATTTCCGAACTGCAAGACAAACTATCACGCGCCGAAACGGTCGAAGTAGCACCGCTGAAGCAACAAATCGATCAGCTGCAGAAGCAATTGGCTGAGAAGGAAACCGAGCTCGAGCGGCAACGTGACGAGCTGGCCACTGCAATGAACCGCTCGAACATTAGTTTCGATGCGCAGAGCGACGTCATGTCCACGTCGACCATTTCGCGCGTAGAAGACGTTGCACGGCTGCGAGAGATCGATGAAAGCTTCGAAGAGAAGTACATAAAGCTACGATCGTTGGCGGTGAAGCTAAAGAAGAAGGTGGCGGAACAGACGGTACTGTTGCAGAAATATGAAAAAGAACCTTCTACCTCGACGGCCGGGGCAGATGCTTCATTGCAAACAGTCACCAAGAATGTGCAAACACTTCAAACCGAAAACGATCGTTTGCAGGATCAGCTCGATAGCATGACACAGGAGAATGCAAAATTACGCGAAGAGGTAGAGAAAAAGTCGATCGAGTTGTCCACATTGGAGCAGGTCCGGAAGGATGTGGAAGGCACTGGTAAAGATCGCAGTGCGCTAGAAACTGCAATCAGAGAGTATCAAACGCAAATTCAAAATCTGAAGCGTGAAAAGGATGCTTTTCAACTGGCAAAGAAAGAAATTGATGCTGAAAACCAACGTCTGAAGGCTAGCCTCAAGACAAAGGAAAAGGAACTAACCGACACGATGGAACAGCAGAAGGAACTGAAATCTGAAATGGAGCGTTCAAAACTTGCGGTCAAGAAAGCGAACTTGCTAACGCTCGAGATGGAAGCGTACGAGCGTTCCCTGGCCGAGCTAAATACCAAACTGGAGGCGAAGAAAACTCTAGTGAAGGAGCTTGAAGAAACGATCGATGCACAGGAACGCTCCTCGAAGAGTCTCAAGCAGCAGCTAACCATTCTGGAGGAAAGCTTAGAATCACAGCAAAAACATTCCCGCGAGCTGAAGCAAGAAGTAGACGTCCAGCAGGGGAAATTGCGTCAAAGCGAACATCAGCGCATGGAACTGACCAGCCAGCTGGAAGAGTTACGTGACGAGCATGACCGATTGAAGCAGAAGGTAGAGAATAATCGCGTTGAGCTCGAGCAGGTAGCAGCCGATAAGCAGAAAACTTGTGGCTCGCTGGAGGTGGAAAAGAATGCGCTGCTGAAGGAAAAACTTAGCGTAGAAAGTGAGCTAAACGAGCTGAGGAAAGAAATGACCGGCAAGCAGCAAGAATTGGATGACATTCGGACCGAGTTTGCCAGCTACAAAATACGCGCCCAGTCTGTGTTGCGACAGAACCAAAACAAGGACAGTAGCCGGGAGAAGGAACTAGAGGAAGAATTAAGCCAACTGCGCCGGTCACTCGATGCTGTGGAAAACAAACAACAGGGACTTCTGAAACAAATAACCGATCTATCGAAAAGCAACGAGGAACTTAAGCATGAAAAAGACCGTACGCAGAACCGCTGCAAGGAGTTGCTGGGTTTGCTAGAAGAAAGTCGTCTACACAACGAATCGCTGATGGAGGAAACGCGCAGAGCGAACTCGGAACATCAGGAAGCTCTGAAAACGCAGCGCATTCAGCACGAAACACTCGTCCAGTGTTATAAAAAGCAGCTCGAAGAACAGCAGGAAACACATAGCCGTGAAATAGAATCGCTGCAGAAAAGCGCACGCAACCGCTATGAGCTATCGTCGGACAGCGTAACAGAGAGTAGAAGCAGCATGCTAAACAATAACCATCTCGCAATGGGAAGTGGTGCGAACCGGGCAGCATTTACCGACGAGCAGCGCATTAATCTGCTGCTAATGGAAAGGGAAGATGGCGAAGGTTCGGAAAGCACTAGCATGGCTGCCGGCGGAACTGTTGGCACCTGGCGACGAAAGCTGTCGTCGTCATCTGCAACACGAGGACGCAACAGTCGCGATGTAATTCCTTTGGATGAGTTGTTAAACACTTCCTTCGACGATGCGGCTTCTGTTGTGCTGGCTGACGGTGATAATGATCCGCAGCAGCACCATGGGCACACATTCGGCCGGGATGCATCACCAACGGTCGAGCTGCAGCATACGAAGGAACAGCTGACCAAGCAGGAAAGCAGGGTTCGCCATTTGACCGCAGTGTTAGCGGAAGCGGAACAAGATCTAGCAAAGCTAACGCAACTGAACGAGCTTCTGAAGGAGGAGGTACGCCGACAGCAACGTTCCATCGAACGGGAGGCCCATGTACACAATTCAGAGTATTTGAAAAATGTGATATTTAAGGTAAGCGGGCCAAAGTGCATCTTGAAGATCGCTTTTTGCTAATGTTATTATTTCTCTTCTGTCGATAGTTTGTAACTTTAAATAATGGCGACGAACGGTCAAGGTTGGTGCCGGTTTTAAACACGATACTTAAGCTTAGTCCTGAGGAAACACAAAAGTTGCAGAACGTTGCCAAAGGTATGTTTCAGTGGCGAAGATGTAGCGATAAATGTAACACGTGTATTCTCTTCTTTCGGTAGGTTCTGATGCAAATGGCCGCGGTTGGACGGGCTTGTTGTGGAGTTAGTATAGTACGTTGGGTATGCCTTTATCTATTTCATTCCTGGTTTCTAAGCACTAAAGTTGTACTCTAGCTTCGAACGTTTATCCCGTACTTGTTAGCATAGTTCCTATGCAGTGTATACACCACTGCCAGTCGATTGGGACACTTTTTCCCATCGGTCTTCCCGTCCGGATTTAGCAAATTAAAGCAAAGAATAGAAACAAAATACAAACTCCTTTTACGATTAAACTTCGTTCATACACTCTAAAACTGCTATTGCACCGGTTGATAATAATGAATAAACCGAACCTGCTGTTTTATAGCTTCACGTTAATTTTGGGTAATATTTGGTAACTGTTAACGTATCATTATAGTCATTGAAGTTCGGTGAAAGAAGCTTGTGTCCTTAATGTAAAAATATTTACTTCTTGTATGATAAAGTTAGTTTGATTACTGAATCTTACTTGCAAAGAGGGATGCTGTGCACCGCCGTGGTGAAGTTATAGAATAAATTAAAAATGCAATAAAGCTATTTGTATTGGAGATGAAAGCAAGAAAAGGTAACAAACACGCAGGATGGAACTTCGCGCTGGCGAAACGTGAGACCGAAAGAAACGTGTGGCGCAACGGTAAACCGCGGTTCCGTCGCGTGCATGAAGATTCTCAGCAAAATTGGCAAGTGCGACATTCACGAGATTCATCCACTTCCTTTTCCCCACACGGGGATGTAGAGTGTAGATGGCCGTGTGGACGTACGGCGCAGTTCATGTGATGAGCAAAACATGCGCGATTTTATCGCCTTTTCGCCCGCTCGCCGTGTTTATCCCAACGTGCGACCGGAGTACGGAATGTGGGGGCCAGGTCCGGCACGAATTATACATAGCACTTTATCTGTCTGGCCCCGGTACGCGTTGTTTGCGCTGTCTCATTTCTATGCATGGGGTTTTAACGCCATGTACGAAGCCGGCAGTTATCGAGCGAAAATGTTCGGCATTTGAAAGGCTGTGCGAATGAACTCCTTATTTTCGTCGAAAGCAAGATTTCGGTTAATACGTTTGAATTTTAAGTTTAAATGTGCGTAAAATCTAATTGTGTGAATTGGTTATTCAACAAATGTTCGTTTTTACAAAAAAATGTATCAATTTGCGTGACATAATTAACAATGCACACGGTGACAATACACAAAGTTGTCTCACGATGAATTCATGCAAAAATATGGCTTATTTCAGCTTTTGTTAACCACAATGGATTATTTCCTCATGTTTAGATTTAATCTATAAAATCAATGTAATCAGTTAAGAAACGTAGAAAACAAATTCCAAAACACAAATGCTGACCCACCATTCAAACAGCCAAAATGGGTTTGAACGTCCTTCGCCGTCGAATGTGCCCTTCGGGGCGAAGATGAATTCGCGGATGAACGCTGCTTCTCCTCGGCCCGAATGGGGGTCGCCGATTCATTCGTCACGTTGGTCGCGCATGTACTGAACGTGAAGTGAAAATTCGGCCTTTCACTCCTTTGTGCTCGTGGTAAGTGGAACGTTTTTCTGTGTGCTCTTGCAAAATTGTGTGAAAATTTCTGGAAAATCAACGGCTAAACACACACACCCGGAGGACAGATAATGGGATTGAACGGAACGGTGCGAAATGCGGCGCAGTGCAGTCGGAGTTTTCAGTTTGCCAAGTTTTGCCAAAAATTTCCCGTGAAAACGTGGCGTTGCGGAACATGTTGCAATGCCGGGCCCGCACGAGTTCTCCGACCCTGTGGTGATGTCGTTGGCACGGGTGCCATATTTCGGCCGGCAGCAGTTAAAGTGTGGCTGGATTTTCCATAAATTTTCACATCACTTTTTAGTAGAAAAAGTATGACGTTCGAACGCATTTGGTCCCTGCAGAAATGGTGGAGCTGTTTTTTTTTCTTTTGTATTCGAGAGAGAGAGAAATCTGAGTAATTACCATTGCTCGAGTGCACACCTAGAGCCGGGGTGGTTTTTTTTTTTTGTAGTAAAGTTGGGAAAAGAATTGCATGGCGTGCTGTGGGAATACGAAGCTAACATCGCAGTTGACGTATTTAGTCCAGCGAAAAAGGCCTCCACGTACGATCGAGGAAACATCTAGATACCAGGAAATCCCTTTCAACCTTCTGCTAGCGTGCCGGGCAACGTGAAATGGTAGAAAAGGACGGCTAGGCTTTGTCGTCTGGCTGGCTGCGTACGTGCGAGGAGGAAAGCACTATCTAACCTTGCAAATTGGTCAGCGAAGAGGATAACTTGTGAAAACCTCGGCTGGAGCCCAGCAGCTCATTTCGCCGCTAGTATCGAAAGCGAACGTGCGCTGGTGCAGTTTCGTCCTTCTTCACAAGTGTACCCATCTTGCTAGTGTAGTGTGTACCTGTGTACGTGTGTGCAATTGATCTTACCGATTGTGCATTTGCGAAGACGGCAATCTGTAAGTAATATACAACATTTCATAGCGAACTATTGCTAACCTGTGTTCAGCGCACACGTTCCCGGTAAAGCAATATCGTTCCGGGGGTTGGCTAAATCTTAGGTTAGGTTTTTGCGAACCGCTGATGCCTCGTGGCCGATGAGCAGAAAAATGTGCTTTTCTATATTTATACCGCCGTGTCACCGCCAGCGGGAGACAATGTCTCTTGGTACGCGAATTACGCGTCGGTAGAGCAGTGTGCGAAAAGCGGAGGAAAGGCAATGGAGGAGGGCACACAGAGTGACGGGCAACGACGATTTCAGCCGTCTGTCGACAGTAAAAAGCAAGATGTCTGACCGGTTTGAGCAGTATCCATCAGCCGCCCGGATAGGATGGTTTCGAGATGAAGCTGGGAAAAATCGTTGTCGTTGTGGAATTTTCCATTAAGCCTTCATGCTGTTATTTCCGTTTCGTAATTGTAGATACCGTAATTCTTCATTTTCTATAATTTGTTATAAGCATTTTGGTGTTAGTTTTATCGATTCGAGATTTTAGAAAGCAACCTTGGAAGCAAGAAGAAGAGATGGTGGGGAGGGGGGGGGGGGCATATAAAACATGGCTGACTTGGATACATACCACACGGGGCAGGCTGACAACCGCTCAATTTATAACATACCGTAGTTGAAGGTATGTAGGGACTGAAAATCAATAACCACCGGGTGGTAAAATCACACCGAGCTCTCTCTCTCTCTCTAGCATCGTCAATAGTCTCTTTGGGGCCGTTGAAAAGCCGGCTCCAATCTGCAACTAGCAATGGTTATGAAGAATTTATTAAACTTCCACACTAACAGTAATCGCACGCCAGATCTTAACTGAATAATTATTTTTAGTGTTTGATGGAGAAACATGCCGGCATTACTCGGGTTAAAGTCCCCAAGATCTCCAAGACATCCTCCTTTGATAAGCGCTCAACAACAGATGGCGCTGTCTTCTTATGAGAGGCATTTCAGTTATCTCTCTAAAACATTTTCCAGTCATAGCTCCGGCTTACAAAAAAAAAAACAAGCTAATGATACTTATTCGATGTAGCTCACGAATCATAATTTTTGTGGAAATGAATAAAAAAGGGGAGATGCATTTATTGTATGCACTATTATTTCAGGACCGTACAGAAAACTCATTCTCCCACGCGTCCGGCATCGTGCGCATGAGCGCCATTAGAGTGTGTTTCCGCCATTACCATTTGTCACGACCTCCACCAACTCTTTTCCTGGCTGGCTGGGTCAGGAGACAAGTGGTATTGAAATAAATCCCATAATTTTAGATACATTCCATCATTCGCATCCATGCCAAAGGCATCCGTTGCTCAATTAAAGTTAAATGGCAGTTGAAATAAAGCAAGCACGTGTAATTGTCCAGTACCGGGCGCCTCCATCGTGTGTATTGGGCGTTAAGAAATATTCACACCGTGGATGGAAATGTTGAGTATCGATTTATATTACCATAGCTGGAGATAAAAGTGAGCGGGAGAGCGTAAGAGAGCGGAGAAGTTGTAGCTGATTTGGAAGAAACAAGGATGTGAGCTATACGTTTTATTTTACATCACTTCCAATCAATTGCTTGTATGTCATGTTATATGCCTTCTGTTGAACAGAAAAAGCCTCTTAATATTAATTATATTTTAATATTTTGTGTGAATGAAAAGGAAATTGACAAGCAGTTGGTTCCCTAATTTAATTAAAATAAGGATAAATTGTTTCCATTATAATCTTTCCTTTAAATGGATGTCGGGTACATATGCTAATCACCTCATTATAAAAGGCGTAAAACCTAGCAAAAAACACTGATAGTGTGTAAACTGGATGATTTTCATCAAAACAACTTGTGTTTCAGTTTCGCCAA